>JAKCPI010009009.1:0-16244 GCA_023213315.1 Euborellia annulipes
AGACGCAAAGCCCGCCTTCGGCGGGGCTTTCCGTCTAGCAGGGGCTGCGCCCCTGGACCCCCCTTGCTCGCCTACTTATATACATACCGGTACATACAAACGTTTTTCCCTTTTCATTTTTATATATATGAGATTTATTTTAACGGTTAATTAATTATTCATGAACTTAAGATTTTTTGTGAATCATATCCTTTCCGGGACTCTCCCGGTACACAGACAAAAAATTTACGCCGATATTTTAGAATTCAAAATGTAAATAAATAAAAAAATCGTAAACATGGGTAAATATTTATATTTTGTTACCATGGCAACTATTTCTCCTAATTTTTATTTTTTTCTTATTTTATCGGATAATTACTTATTAACTTATTGTTATTTGTGAAACAAAACCTGTCCGGGACTCTCACAAACATACACAGAAAATTTCATCATAATTGGTTCAGTCGTTTAGGAGGAGTTCAGTCACATACACACGTACAGAAGAATTATATATATAAAATATCAGTTTTTTAATAAAACAATGTTACTTAATATTCTTATGTTATTTGGTTTTACCTGAATAAAACATATCCCCATTATAGAGCCCCTCTCATTAAACAGAAAAATGTACTCTTACGTTTAATGATAGTGCTCTATAACATGATTTATGCATTATTCAGGTAAAACCAAATAAAGAAACAAGAATATGTAACATTGTTTTAATAAAAAAACATATATATATATATAAATACAATTAATTGGTTTGTGACCAACATGACGTAACAATATAAGTAAAATGTATTTTTCAGGCCTGGAGATGGTGGATCAACCTACTGAAACTGTTACAGCCCAGGCCGGATCTAGGGGGGGCAGGGTGTGTGTGCCCTGGGCGGTAGATATCAGGGGGCGGTAATTAAAGCAAGAGAAATGAGAAAAAAAGGTAAAATAAAATGAATTTTGTACATAGAAAATTTTATGAGGGCGCAAGTAAATTAAATTGACTGTAATTAAATCTTCCCCTCCAATAGAATATTATTAATTGCACCAATCCAAGAAAAAAACTTACATTTTGTTTATTAAACACACTAATATATTTTCCTTTTGATACATATATAATGTAATTTAGAGAAAAATAAAATTCATACTGACTCCAGAGTGCTATTAGCCCTGGTACAGTGAGCGCCACAATTAAGCCCCCACCTGTAAAAAAGGCATCTGTACTCTTTCGGTCATTAAAATTTATTTCACTATAGAGCATAGATATTCAAATACTCCAGAGAATTGAAATCCTGGGTTCTACTGCTGGGTAGCCTGCAAACGAAACAGTCTCTAAGAAAATAAGAAAATATTGGAGATAAGGTATAAAAAAGAATTGGTTTTAACAGGCAACTAAAAAAATTTAATCAAAATGAAGGAAAAAAAAACTGAAACTTCTAGTACTTATTGGCCTATTTTATTCAAAATAATTTCTCTTACATAAGAGGATAAGATAAATTCAAATGTGTGTGAATTCTTAACTGTAAGTTCAATTAGAGTTTATCAGGACTTGTGTTTTTTTAAACAAATTGCATTTAATTTGATAATAATTTAAAGTTAAGAAAGAGGGACAAACGATTATGCATACTGTGTAGTTCTTAGCTCAGCTCAGCCATGCGCAAAATTAATGCCATTATTTTTATTTTCAGCATCTCCACGTTCATTTGAGTCTAAAAAGAAGAAAGAAGAGGCAACGATGATTGAATGGGCGTATAGTGGCGTGAATTCGTCCCTTATTGGAAGTGGGGGTCCAATATGTGCCTCCTATTTATCAATAACCAGACGTTTGACCGAGACGTTATTTCTTTTCCCGGTGGCAATTCTTTTAATTTTAATTGGTTATAGAAATATCTCGTTACCAGAAACGCCCATCCGATATAGTCGTGATCGTGGTGGGAAAAGGCTACTCCTCGTCTTGATATGTTTAATGTGGGGAATGGAGCTTGGATTCAAATTCTCTTCGAGAACTGTGATATATTTATTAAATCCTTGCCATATTACAACTGCTATGCAAGTGAGTATAATGACCAAGAGCCGAGTGTCATTTATGCAAACGCCAATTCGATAAAATAACAGTAGAAGATGAAGTAAAATGAAAGACTTCGTTTTCGGCCAGAATTATTTCAATTTCTATAAGAATACAAATTATAGAAATATCAGATGTACTTACAAATATTGTCAATTATACACGATTCAGGTATTTTTAATATGCATTGGATATTAAAATACCTAAGATCGTGTATAATTGACAATATTTGTAAGTACATCTGGATATTTCTATTCTTATTGTAATTTAATATCAATTTTTTTTAATAAATGTTATGATCATAGTCCCTGATGAAGGTCGTGATTGGCGACCGAAACGTCGGCAAATAAAAAATTAAATTAAATATTTTTTTTTATTTAATCTCCTGGCTGCAAAGTCACTGCTAATTCCTGAGTAAATCTCCACAGCCCTAAAACATCAATTTTAATTTCCTTTTAATTAATTTCCGACGTTTCGGGGTCTAAATGTCACTCATCTTCAGGTTTAAAAATTGAAATAATTCTTTCGGGGACTAAACCTGAAGTTGGGTGACTTTTTTAGACCCCAAAAAGTCGACATGGGGAATTAAAATAATTCGGGTATCCTCAGTGTCTTTGCAGGTGATCATAAAAATCTATTTTTTTTTTTTATTCCTGGAGGAAAAATCTTTTTTGCACAAACTCCCCTTTCTATTTATCGCATACTGGATTTAAAATTGTTTTTCTTGAGCGTTGAAGTGGCTGTGTTTGACGATGCGAACAATGGCAGGAGATGACAGCTAGGAAGAGGTGTCTCTATATCAATAAAACTCCCAAATTTACGAAGTTTCGGTCCAAATTTATTAGACCATTATCAGATATCCGGGAACTTTGTCGAAATATTAAAAAAATTATATTTTTGATGATGATGATGGTCGAATGAATTTGGACCGAAACGTCGTAAATTTGGGAGTTTTATTGATGTAGAGACACCTCTTGCTGGCTGCCAGCTCCTGCCATTTTTCGCATTAAAATTGTTTTTTTTTTCGATTAGAACACATGGCCAGATTCATTTTTTAATTTAATCCCAAATAATGGGTTTTATTAAAATAATGTTTATTAGTGTACAGCCACCTAAAATCATTATAATTTCACTTGTTTAAGTCATGTTTGAGTCACCCGATTTGTCAGGAGATATATGATAAAGTGATTGATATAGGAAAAGAGGATGTCAAACCTCTATCAAATGAAAATCTCTTCAGTTCTTATGAGAATATTAGCAATCTCATAAAAATTTTCTTCCTAATCTTCATAATAACTCAAGATAGCATTGTCTAATTAAAGCCGAAACGTTGGAATTTTCATTTGATAGAGGCTATCCTGTTTGGCTGACATCCTCTTTTCCTATCAATCTTATCATTGGACAACCACTTCTCTCGTCGACATCGATATATGATGTTGATGATAGGATCTCTAGCGTTGTTTTAAAAAGCCTAATAAGAAAAATATTATTCAGAAATAGTGGCGGGGTGATGAATGAATGCACCATTCTGAGTATTTGTTGCCACTGCTCGTCCTCAAAATTCTAATATAAGTATGAGCAGGATTTTTTTCGATTCCAGCACCAGCCTAATCTATTAAGTTATATAATATTAGATTATAAGGACTGACCTACAAGGACTGAAGATGTATTTTTGTTCTTTCGGATTTGGGATCCAAAGGCTTTCTTTTCTTTGCTGTTCCCGTACTTGAAATTTATACTTTTATGACCACTTGCAGATTGAGGCATGGTTCATTCCATTCCAAGTGACCAAATTTATTTTATTTATAACTCGCATTGTAAATGAATTTGCGTTTAGGTTGACGATATATCGGTTCTTGTATCTGAAAGAAAAAATATTATTAGCATTTTTTATTTTAATCAAAAATTTTCTTTTTTTTTTTTTTTAGATATATTTATTAGCAGCTCCGCCATCCAGAAATGTTACAACTGTGTTTCGAATCCATTTATATTTTTTAAACGGGGCTGTTCTGGCCTTTTTATTTCCTGTCACCGACTCAAGAGTAGTAAGTAGTGACGGATTATAAAGAAATGCCTTAATTTCAAACAACTGGACAATTTTTTCCAATCAAATTTTTCTAACATTTCTAACAAATTTCAATCGTTTTACTTTTATAGATTATTTTTTATAATGATTGAATGGGAGGGGGGATATCGAGTTAGCCGGTTACTCGAAAACGTTATTATTGATGAGAGGGTGGGTGAAAGTAAACAGTTGTGAATATAAGGACCATCTTATATTATTTATTTGCAGATATTTCAGTCAACATCCAATCTCAATAAACCAATCGGAGGAAATTTCTGCAAACAAGATTGACCTTAGTGCTATTTGTTTTCTTTATTGGATAGTCCTTTAATCCACTTTTCTCAAGGCTAATTTGAGTGAGGGAAGGGATTTTTGGTTGCAACTAGAAGAAATATAAAGTTGCTGACACCTATTAGCTCTTGCAGGCGGGTTTCTTGAGTCAGGGATGGCGTCGAGCCTGCGTGCATAAAATCTTTTTGTCAAATGGGTCTGAGCATGATGCACCTGCGCGCAGGGAACCTGACTCAGGACTTTTACCAGAATGATTTATTCATTCTAAAGAATAGAAATGGCTGTGGTGATGATTGACTAAGGAGCTCAATGAGGAAGGCAGCCAGCATAATTAAAAACTTTTATATTATTTCATCGACGTTTCGGGAGCGCGTCGCTCCCATCTTCAGGACGAAATAATTGTCGCAAATGAGATGGAGAAGATTATAATGTATAAACAACAAATATTATTCCCAAAACGAATGTTGTGCATAATATTTAGCAAAATTTTAACAATTTCTTGATATATTATTTAGGCTGTCCAGGTGAGTAACAGTCTCAAACGCCGCCCAAGTTAAATTGAGTGACGCGCTCACGAAACGTCGATGAAATAATATAAAAGTTTTTAATTATGCTGGCTGCCTTCCTCATTGAGCTCCTAGACAATTTATTCATTCTGGTTTTAGGCAAACTGCCTCTAGGAACGTGGATTTTCGTTTGTAAGCCGAGAATTGCCAATGTTTTACAATGGATATCGAGGATTTTATATCAAAAAGTACAAAATAAAATAAAAAATCTGGTGTGACTGGCGCACAGCACACAACTTTCTCTTACCCTTCGGTAAGAGAAAGTTGTGCACCGTGCTGGTCACACCAGATTTTTTGTGTCGAGATATATTTAGTTTCCGATAGCACTTTAGTTTCAAACTTGCATTTTAAATGTTGACTGCTTGAAATAAACTATGGTTATTTTTCAAAATTTTAATCTCATATTTAGACATTTTATACACAATATAGAATCGTAAATAAATACAAAATTTCATAAGAATTGGAAAAAAAAATTTTAAATGCGTAAAAAGTTCCAAAGGGGACCCCCTTTTGAATCGAAATTAACATACAAATCCCTATAGGAAATTAACATTAGGCCTATGAGAGAAGGCGGAGAGACAGGCGATAATGTTTACAAGTGAGAGAGAAAGAGAGATATATGTTTTCTCCTAAGCAATTAAAGACACAAATAAAATAAAAATAAATGGGAATTTAAATAATAATTGATTTTTAATCTAATAAAAAGAAAAAGATTTAAATTCCGTTACCATGGCAACCATTTCTATCTTTCCTATGAAGAACAAGAGTAAAGTGGTCTTCAGAAGATTTCAACGGCAAAATGAGAATATACATTTTAAAGAGCATCTAAAAAATAATTCATTTATGAATTTTAAAAAAATCCTTGGAGGGAATTTTGAGAAAATCGAAAAAAACTAAAAAAGTACATCAGTAAAGTACTAGTACTTTTTGGCCGATTTTGTTCAAAAGCTTATTTTGAGATTCTTCAAAGGTACCTAAGTTAAATATAAAATTTCAATCCGGTAGCTCAATTCCTTCATGCTAAAAAAATCGTTACACACACACAGACACACAGACACACAGACACACACACACACACAGACCAATTTGCGGGACCCACTTTTTTGGACTCAGGGGACCTCAAAACATGTATATCCATCAAAATCTCGACATCGAATTTTTGACATGATCGCAATACTTTCTCTCCTATATATTTCATATATAGGGTACGAGAAAGTAAAAGTATCCGGAATCAGTCTGAAATATTCAAAAAATCTGTCTCCGTCGGCAAGTAATTGCGGAAAAACGTATTTGTACTCCCCGTAAATAGATCTTAATTTATTAATTGGATGTATTTCACAGTTTTTAACTTCGATGTCACATTGCCACGAAGGAGATATAAAGCTGCAGCCTGTTCTCTCTATTATTCACTAATCTGTTTGGGTGGCAGATCTGCCTGCGTTCACAGGACTGAGTCAGTCAATTGGCGCAGGCTTCCTGACTCGCGTACCCGTACCCTTATGCCAGAAGAATGCCTAAATGGGGATTATCAAAATGTTCATCTAAGATTCAATTTTCGATCAAAGTATAATACAGTATGATCTTCTTGGATTTGAAGTTTGTGTTTAAATATCCGAAAGCATCTTGGATAGATATGAATAAATAGAATAGGGAATAGGAACCCGAGAAAAAAGAACGAGTTTTCTACTCAGAAAATCCCAAAATTAAAAAACCTTAAAAAAATTTTTAGAATTGTTTTGTGTTTGAAATAAAGGAATTTTTTTATATTCATTTAATATTATTAATTTTTAAGTGTATGCACAAAAAATGTTTGTTTTTTTAGTTACCTTTTGAATATTCCATATATTGGATTCAGCACAGCATGTTACTAGTTGTGCCTTATTATCTTTTAAGACTAGGAGGTGAGTTAAACAAATTTATTTCTATTAATATTTACATTTCATTAAAAAATAAATATTTCTTTTAGGAGTATATAATGTAGAGAAATTAAATGATATGAGTTGGTCATTCATGGCATATGGATTAAATATTATTTATCATTTTGGGTTCCTACAACTCGTCGCTATTGTAAGTAAAAATATTGATATTCTATATTCTACAGGGTGGCCCAAAAGTCCATAGACCAGTTTAAAATGAAACAACTTTTTTATTTTTTCTCAATTCACATTTATTCTTTTATAGACAGAAAATACACTTCTTGGAAATAAATTTTATTTAATTTTGAAAATAACATTCCCCATTTTGCTCTTCACACTGACGAACTCTATCTAACCCATCATCTGTGGTAATGTTTCTTGGTTTATGTTTCCAATTTCTTCACGAATGTTGGCCTTCAATTGCTGAATAGTTCTGGGATTGTTGGGGTATACTCTATCTTTTAAATACACCCATAGAAAGAAGTCTGGAGCAGTTAAGTCATGTGAGCGTGAGCGTCACGCCACTTGAATTCAGAATTTCGCAAAATTATCCTTCTTCCAAAAACTTTTCTTAAAGAGAAATTCAAGTAAAAATGTTATAAATTACAATGTGATACAACAATTTTCTTGTTATATTACAAGTTTTATGTTATCCACCAAGTGTCGGTAAAGATCAAAGAAAGTTATAAAACTTGGTTTTATAACACGCTGCGACTCGTCCACACTTGTTCACTTGTTATTAAATCTGCATATTGCATCTCGAAAGGTTGTGTCTTTTTTTGCCTATTTTATGGCCAATTTCATTTATAAGAAAATCAAAATCAGAACTTGTCATCATGAAGAAGTTTTTAAAACTACCGTCACATGTAATGTTTCCTGACAATGGGTCAACGTCATCCATTGTTAAATCATGTAAAAGAGCTGTCCCACTATATGTGCCTCGAGCTCTTAACGATGGCCGTACCCAAAATCTTCGATTATTTCCCCGCCGCCTACATAAAATCACGCAAGCTGCTGCTGCCAAAATCACTTCCTCTACGTTTGAGGTCATTTTAATTACTAAATACTAAATAACAGCTTCCACATAGGTCCTACTCATTTTGTTTTGTTACATGGTCTGGATGTCTCTGCTATTATTTAACAAGTTATAAAACAAAGTGGTACAACAAATTTGTTACTTAACTTGTTATGTTTCCTGTTTTGTTACATAGTGTGGACCCGGCTTAAGAGTTCGATTGTCGGGCGAGCTGTATGGACAGCAGCACCATCTTGCTGCCATCATACCTCTGGTGTCTCCTCGACTGCAGGACGCACGAAATTCTCTAGCGTTTCTCGATATGTGAAGAGCGAAATAGTGGATATTTAAAAGATGTTATTTTCAAAATTAATTAAAATTTATTTCTAACAAGGGTTTTCTAAATCAATGAAATCAATGGCTGTTTTTCTATAGACAGGAGAAGAAGCAGGTGCAGCCAAAATATAAAAGCCTCCGATTAAATACAATTCAATGATACGTTTCGGGTGAACTAAATAAATGCGATGGCCCACATCGCCAGGACATATGATAGATAAATTTGCATTTATTGCCCTATTGACCAACTCCGGGACTTTTAACGAATTTTGAAGGATAGAAGATGGGTAGATGGAATTCACCCGAAACGTCTCAATGAATTGTATTAATCGAAGGCTTTTATTTTTGGCTTCACCTGTCTAAAAGCCGGGTCCACACTATGAAACAAAACAGGTTATATGACAAAGTATTATAACTTGTTAGAGAAATTCAAGTAAAAATGTTATAAATTACAATGTGATACAACAATTTTCTTGTTATATTACAAGTTTTATGTTATCCACCAGGTGTCGGTAAAGATCCAAAGAAAGTTATAAAACTTGGTTTTATAACACGCTGCGACTCGTCCACACTTGTTCACTTGTTATTAAATCTGCATATTGCATCTCGAAAGGTTGTGTCTTTTTTGTCTATTTTATGGCCAATTTCATTTATAAGAAAATCAAAATCAGAACTTGTCATCCTGAGGAAGTTTTTAAAACTACCGTCACATGTAATGTTTCCTGACAATGGGTCAACGTCATCCATTGTTAAATCATGTAAAAGAGCTGTCCCACTATATGTGCCTCGAGCTCTTAACGATGGCCGTACCCAAAATCTTCGATTATTTTCCCCACCGCCTACATAAAATCACGCAAGCTGCTGCTGCCAAAATCACTTCCTCTACGTTTGAGGTCATTTTAATTACTAAATACTAAATAACAGCTTCCACATAGGTCCTACTCATTTTGTTTTGTTACATGGTCTGGATGTCTCTGCTATTATTTAACAAGTTATAAAACAAAGTGGTACAACAAATTTGTTACTTAACTTGTTATGTTTCCTGTTTTGTTACATAGTGTGGACCCGGCTTAAGGATTTTCTATTTATCTATATTATAATAAAGCTGAAAAGACGTTTTTTGATTAAGGTACTTCTAGACCACCTAGAGATATGGGGTTTTTTGCATTCGATTCAGAATCCTCTAAAACCAAATAGAAAAATCCAAAATCTTAAAAAAGTTGTACCACTTTTTTTTAAGAGGGGAAAAACTCATTTTTTTCGATGTTTTTTCAAAAATTTCACGATATTTTTTCATTTTTTCACTCATATCTTCTAAACGGTTAAAGATATCTTCAATATCTGAATTAGTCAATAATCTGCATTAAATTTTGAAAATGACAAACCTCTTTTAACTATTTTTGAGGTTTGTTTACACATATAAATAATTCGTGCAAAAAGAACCTCATTTTTGATGATTTTGCCGCGGCTTCAGTTCATTTTCATTGTTTTTTTGCTTCAGTATTTATTGTCCAATTTCAATAATTTTTTTGCGAAATGTTCCTCACATCCTATACTTTAAGTCAGGTAAATTTCATTTTTTTTCATCAACCCCTTCTATTTAATTTTCAAGTGTGAAAAAAAAATAACACGAAAATTTTCATTTTTTGAGATGGTTTTTAAACATCTGTGTCTTTAGACAAGCTAGACAATTGCGGTTTTTTTTATTTGATTCAGTACCATCTGCTGACGACTAGAAAAATCCAAAATCATGAAAAAGTTATACCCCCTTTTTTAAATTACAAAAAACTCATTTTTAGCCGATTATTTTTTTACATTTTTGGCTATATTTTTTGAATGATAAGAGATATCTTCAATCTCATAATTTTGTATTTTTCTACATTAAATTTGGAAAAGAATGAGACCCTTTGCACTATTCTAAGGCATTGTTTAGCGGCTGTGCAACTTTTGGCGTGTGATACAAAATTTTTTTTTATTAATTTTTTTCATATTCATGGCCATATTTTTTAAACGATTATCAATGTCTTAGATATGATTTACTTTTTATAATCTACATTAAATTTCCTTTAAAACGAGCCCAGTTTGGACCTGATAAGCCTCTATTTAAGTTCTTTAAACCTTTTCTAAAAATGGAAGAAATTTTTATTTTTTGTTTGTTTGTTTGAAGAGTTTCTTTCAATTTTCGGCTATATTTTTTGAATGGTAAGAGATATCTTCAATCTCATAATTTTGTATTATTCTACATTAAATTTGGAAACAAATGAGCTACATTACAGCATTCTCAGACGTGGTTTAGTATACTATCTATTCGTCCGTCACGAAACAAACTTTTAAGTAGATATTTTTTTTCCGAGATATTTGTATACAATTTTAGCTATATCTTTTTAATGCTAAAAGATATCTTGGATATCCAAAAGGTTTTCACATTCTAGATTAAATTTTGTAAAAAATGAATACCATTTCATTTAATTCAGACATTGTTTAGAGTATTTAAAACCACTTCTAAAATGTAAGAAATTTTTTTTTTGTTTGATTGCCTGAATGATCCACATTGCAGTATTCTCAGGCATGGCTTAGTATCCAGGGGCGCCGGAACGAATTTTGAATCAGGGGGGGCAACCTCTTCCTATATGGAGATGATGATTTTGCCCTCGGGGCTTGGTGTAGGGGTTAGAGTGCTAACCTCGTATACCGAACGTCGCGGAGTTCGGACTGAAGCGATCCCGATGATTTTATTTTAAGGCATTTGGATACCAAATGGCTTAAATAAGAATGCCTGGACCCCAAATAGAATATATTCATAACTGTTATCGTCAAAGTCTTAAATGGCCTAAGCCGAAAAGACTGTATGAATGTGTGGGTGCATGTGAGTGTGAATGAGAAAAAAAGTGTGAATGTTGAAAAAAAAAAAAAAAAAGTGATGTGATTGAAAAGGAAAGAATATTAAAAAAAGGTTTAATAAAAGTAATAACAATTAAAAAGAAACATTTGCTTGAATACAATTTTTATTTATATAAATATATATATATATCAATAATAATATTATTTATAAATCATGGAAATTATTTTTTTAATTTTGCCAAAATATTTAATTCTAAAGTCATTACTATTTATAAATGTAGCCATGATATTTTGGATATCTATTTCACATCTACGATTTCTGAATATGTATTTATTATGCATACATGATTTAATCGTTCTTGCGTCATTGTTGAGCGAAGATATGTTTTTATTCTTCTTAACATAGAAAATGAGCGCTCAGCGGTTGCTGATGTGGCCGGGATCACTAAAAGTAGTTTTAGAATATTTCTCAGGTTAGGAAATAATTTTTTTGATTCTTGATTAAGATTTTTGTATTTTATTACAAAATCATTCAAGCATTTAGCTTGAGGAATTGGAATTCCCTAAAGAAATCAAATTCTCTTTTGACCTTTTCTTCTACAAACTCATATTCTTTTAAAATATCTATAACAGATTGGTCCCAAAAACGGGTTTCTAAAATAACAATTTTTTCGATTTGTAGATATTTTAAAAACCCCGAGTTGGGGAGAATCTTAATTCAATCTCGTTGATTATCCCATCAATAACTTCATAGAAAGTTTTCTAAAATATTCTTCTATTGACGTGAACTTGTGTTCAGACTCGTTAGGTTTATATAGAAATTTTTTAGGAATCTCTCGCTTTCTCGGTAACGAGGGCTCCTCAAGATTCATTTCTTTTATTTTTTCTTTACATCCTTCCACATTTCATTAAAAAATTGTTCTGAGCGTTTTTTTTTAAAGATTCTAAAACTAACTCAACAGCTTCCTTTGCCCCAGCTACAGTTTGCGTTTCACTTTGAAGAACATTGCTCAATTGATCAGTTAAAGAAAACATTAGATAACTAAGTCTAATTCCAAAGTATATAGAACCCTTTGATAATTGATCATAAAGTCCCCTGGCTTTGGACCCTATATCATCATTACAAGATGCTAATGAAAATAGAAAGTCCAAAACAGCAGGGTAAGTATTGATAACCCCTGACAATGAAGTATGTCTGATGGTCCAACGGGTTGGGCATAATGGCCGAGGGCCAGTTTTCTCTATTCCATGAGCCTTAGCAATCTCATGAAAATTATGTGATCGTTTTGGTGATTCTTTGACAATAACTCCTATGTCGTTTACCCATTGAAGGCAATCACGTATTAAAGGAATTCTTTTTTGAAGAATCCTGCACAGCCAAATTTAGAGAATGAGCTGAACAATGAATAAATAAAGCCATTGGTTGATCTGCCAACACTCTTGATTTGACACCGTTTTTTATTCCGGTCATATTTGATCCTCCGTCATAGCATTGTCCTCGCAAGAGATCCATACTTAAATCAAAACGAATAAGCATGTCTTTTATAATATTATACAATGATTCCCCAGTCATAGAGTGAGTGTCATAGAGACCAAGAAAAAACTCATCAATTTCAAGAGTATCTTCATCTACAGATCTGATCGATATAGAAACTTGTTCTTTTCCCTGTACATCATTGGTTTCATCAACAATGAGAGAATATTCTCCTCTTTTTTTATTATTTTAATAATTTTACGCAAAATATCATGGGAAATAATTCTCAATATTTCATTCTGAATATCTGAAGAATTATATGATTTTTGTGTTTTAAAAATAATTTTAATTCTGGAATGTCATTTTCCCTGAGACGTAATAATTGAATGAAATTTCCTTCATTAATATCATGTGCTCTAAATGCAATTCCCTGACGAGCTAAATATAATGCTGAGGTTATTATTGTTTTTAGAGCGATTTGATTTTGTATTTGAACAGATAATGTTTGTTCAGATAATAAGGAAATAATTGGAGTATTTTTCTTCAGTGCTTCTAATTTTATAAATGATTCTTTGTGAAAAGCAGATTTTTCGTGACTTTTTAATTTTATGATAATTTTTTTCCAGTTTTTATACCCATCAATCACTAAGTTTGTTTCATGATTTTTTTTCACATTTTACTAATTTTTTTCCTAGCGCTTGGACACATATGAAACAAAAAATACTTTTAGTCATTGAGTCAAAATGAAGCCAAGGGTATGTTGTGAACCACTCATTCTGAAAATTATGATTACGTCCAGATTGGGTCCATGGAGGAATATCCAAAGGTTGATACGGTTCGTTTAAAGAGCATATCTTTTCGTGTGTGTTTTTAGTAAAAGCAAAAGAAACACTCTTTACAGGAGCAGATGGATCATCGGCGATGTTTTCTGTTAAATAAATGAATAAATTATTTAATTGAATTTCCGATCTCTGAGCAAGGCAACAAAACAATAAACAAGCATAATGACTCATTTTTTGAAATTATTATATTAATGGATTAATGATGCAAAGAAGAGGATTAGAAGCCAATAATAAAAAGCATCTATTTTAGTGCTAACACTCTTTATTTGGAACGTTTCTGGCTATGATTAACAAAGCCATCTTCAGCCCTCCAAGAGTATATTTTATATTATTAACATATAAAACAGATGTATTTATATTATTATGTATTTATATTATTAACATATAAAATAGATGTAGATATGTTAATAATATAAAATATACTCTGGAGGCTGAAGATGGCTTTGTTAATCATAGCCGAAACGTTCCAAATAAAGTGTTAACTAAAACAGATGCTTTTTATTATTGGCTGCATCCTCTTTTTGTATCATTAATCCAATTATATAACAGCCACAATTCGTTATAAACTTATTATAGTAATACCTATGGTGTTTTTGTGGAAGAAATGTTACTGCTGGTACTAGGGCGATGCTCATGGTGCAAAAGGACTACCCGTGCTAATGCTTCCTTTTTCTAAAGAGCCTACGAAAGAACCAGATATAATAAGAAATTTTCATTTTTTTATTAAATTTTTAGCGTACGTATATTTTTTGGCGAAGAAAAATAAGTTTTTAAGAGTAGGCCTACGGCCATTCTTACCTGTTTCTTTTTAAAATAATCATCAATAAATCGACGTTTCATTTTTTTCTTCTTATAACTGTTAATCAACTACACTAAATAGTCTGTAGTCCTTTATATTTAACTTTTACAAATATATGGTTTAACAATATGCAAAATTATTTAATCAAAATCTTTTTTAGGCTATATAGTAGATTTGTTATTTACTATTTGAAGGAAATAAATATTTTTAATTTTCTTTATTTTAATTTTTTTTTTTCCAAGGCATAAAGTCTCAAATTTCATGTTATCTAAATTTTATTATTTTAATTCCATATAAAATGTATTTAGAATTTAGAAATACAATAGGTCTATATAAAATAAAAAAAATTTCTTACACTTTTTTTTAATTTTTTAAATTTAAATAAAAAATTTTAAAATATATCATTTTAAAACTAAATGAAATAAAGAAAGAAATTTTTGCCCCCCCCCTGCCCCCCCCTGTAAGGATGCCAGGGGCAATGTACCGTGCCCCCCCCAGTTCCGGCGCCTATGTTAGTATCTAAAATGAACGAAATTATAGATTATTTCAATTTTTTCTTTAGATATCTTCAAAACATAGCAAAAAAATCATTTTCAATTCATTCCCTCATAGGAGCCTTCCACGACCACAACATTTCATTTGGCTCATATTCTTATTTTTTTTTACTTAGCGCCGGGTATTTTACCATTCTTCAGACCCGGAAATTTTTCAAACCCTCCCGTACCGACGAAAATTTAGTAAATGAATGAATGAATGTCTAGGAATTTTTTTTTTTAAACATGCACACTTTTTTCTCATTCACACTCACATTCACACAGTCTTTTCGGCAACTTAGGCCATTTAAGGCTTTGACGATGTATGATACCCCTGAATCATACATTGTATATAATTTCTTTTATTTAATAAAAAGTTTTAAATAATACATCAAATAAAAAAAAATTATTTAAAAATATTTAATTTTTTTACATATTTAAATTTATAATAAAAAATAAACTTTTTCAGATGTCAGAAAAAAATATTTTAAAATTGTTTATTTTAACTTTTGCCCATCAACTCGTAGGTTGAGAAGTAAAGTGTCTTAAGGCCTAATCGTAAAAAAATCAGAAATTTTTCTGAAGCTGTTCAAATTCGTTTTGAGGTCCCGTGAATCCATTTAAGTAGTTTTTGGAATGATGTCGGGGTGTGTGTGTGTGTCTGTGGTAAATGTTTTCGTCAACGAAAACTCAAAAACTATTTGTTCAATTGTTTTGAAATTTTGCACCCATAAACTAGGGGTAGAAGCCAAGAAGTGAAAAGCTTTTGGTAAACATCTGACCATTAGGGGGTGGGCAAATATTTTTTTCTTACATAATCTATACTTTTTTTTAATATATTCAGAAACAAGACTTCCTCCCAAGTAAAATGATATATGTATAACATCGGACCATTAGGTGGAGCTCTAGGGGGGGGCAAATATTTTTTTCTTACATAACCTTTTTTTTTTATATATTCAGAAATATTCAGAAACTAGAATTTCTTCTGAGTAAAATGATATATAATAAGAAGACAATGTGGAGGAAGGCCGTAATACAGATTAAAGATGAAATAGGTCTTCGGACCTTATGCACCCATTCCAAAAAAAAAAAAAAAAAAATGAAAGAAGACTTCTATCATTTCATCTTTGATATATAATATGTATACCATCGGACCATTAGGGGGGCTCTAAGGGGGGTGCAATATATTCTTTTCTTGAATATTGGGTGGGCAAAGTTGTGCGCTCGGCTTACTCCAACCTTTATCTTTTAATAAGTCCTTGCCCGTCCGATTTCATTTGCATGTCCGTACTCCTAATCAGTTTATTAAAGTGAAATTTAGACTTGCTACCCGCCCATAATTTTTCCATGGTCTTCAAAACCCACAGGCCGGGCAGGGCGAATATTCAATTATTTTAAACTTGATTCAGTGTATTTTCATTTGGGCAAAAATCATATGGGCTTTAAAATTAAGGGGAAAACTACTGATCACGTCCCGAGACGCCGCCCGCCAGGGAAGTTGGGGAATGGCGCGGCGAAGCCGCGC
>JAKCPI010009010.1:0-12682 GCA_023213315.1 Euborellia annulipes
ATTTTAAAGCAATGCCGGATTAGAGTCCTGTTGTTTCATTAAACTATTAAACTCAAATAAAATTTCTTTCGGATTTGGTCCATAAATATTGATATATCCTTTATCTTCATTTCGCCCTACCTCGGTGAAAGAAATAGATTGTTTTTGTATAATTTGATTAGTAAACGTTTTCTTTTGTAATGCATTTTCTAATTCTTCGAATCTTTTATTATTACTTTCCGCCTCCTCTTGTAATTTAGTTTTCCTAACCTCGGACTCTAATTTTTTATTGTTATGTTTTATAGCTTCCGTTTGTGCTTGTAAGGATGACTCAACCTTCTCTTGGAAATTGTTTATTTGGTGTTTAGTTTGATTTTTACATAGCTCTTTTACTGCCCCGACTTTGTTTTCTACCCCTATGGGCCTATCCTCCATTGCTTTTGTCTTTTCCTTCATTTTATTAATATGAAAATCTAATTTTTTTTTCTATTGATGCATATCGCTGTAATATTTTCTGACTGTTAATTTCCATTTGTCTATTTATAGTCGCGCACAGGACTCTACTACTCTCTTCATTAATATCTAAGATCAATTGTTTAAAATCCCTCAATTCCTGATTAACCTCCGGATCTTTTAAAGTACCTTTACTCCCTTCTTCCTTTACCTCTGGAAGGCCGCTATCCCTCAATTCCTGATAAACCTCCAAATCTTTTAAAATCTCTTTACTCCCTTCTTCCCTTTACCTCTGGAAGGCCGCTATCCCTTAATTCCTGATTAACTGCCATTATAGTTAGATATTTTTTTTTTTTTTTTTTTGTGTATATATTTTTATTTATTTAAAATATTTCAGAGACAATAATTGTTTTTTTTTTTTTTTTTGAGCTTAACTATTCTAATTATTATTTTATGTTAATAACATACAGTATTAATTATAGTTTTTAAATATTTTTTTTTTTTTTTATATTGATTATAGTTTTTTTTTTTTTTTTTTAATTTATTCTTAATTAAGATGAGTTAGGGTTGCGACCCACTCACCTGACACCATGTAACGATTTTGCACCTCCTGAAGACGAGCGGCAGCCTTGGAGATGAAAATCTTCTGTTGAGTCCCTCGATACAGGTTTCTTTTGGCCCCGACAGGTTATGGGGAGGGTATTCAAAGTATAAAAAAAAGCGTTGAATTTTTTTATAGATGGTATTTATTTTTTATGTAATGACGATTTGTGTAATGATAATTTAGAATCCAACGTTTTCGGGGTGACTGGGGACAAAAAAAATGTCTGTTTGACCAAGTTAGCTCTTTCCAATCTCACACTCTCTTAGGGACTGACTCGAGACTGCCTTCGTGTCCTTCTCCTCCATCTATTGCCCTCCCTCATCCCCTACCCGAGGATGGTAGCGCTCAGGGCCACACGAACCAAACATCCCCCCCCCAGGTTCCAGGGGTGCGGGAACGTAACAGGTTAATACGAGAAGCAGAGGAGATGACCAGATATGAACCCTGTTACGAATTAGTGTGTCAAGCGCCAGTTACCGAGATTTGAGAAAATTAACATTAAAGTTTTTTGTTTTGATTAGGCCCTCGGGGCTTGGAGTAAAAGGTTAGCGTGCTAACCTCGTATACCAAACGTCGCCTGTTCGGACCCCAGGCAGTCCGATGATTTTATTTAAGCCATCTGGATACCAAATGACTTAAATAAGAATGCCTGGACCCCCAATAGATATTTTCATGAAATAACGGTTATCGTCAGAGTCTTATATGGCCTAAGTTGCCGAAAAGACTGTATGAATGTGTGTGTAATTGGAAGTGTGAATGAGAGAAAAGTGTGAATGTTTTTTTTTTTTTTATTTTATTTTGATTAGATTATAATTTTTTTTGTCAATTGTGCAAGTAACATTAAATATAAAAAATTTTTTTAGGACATATTTCATAAAAAATACTATTAATTATAGCATTTGAAACAATATTCCTTGCTTAACTCAATTTTTAATTTTTTGTCGCTTCATAACAGGGTCCATATATGAATGGATTTTATGAGGTAATGCTCCTTCCCAGCCACTCATCCCACACCTTTCGGCAGGTCGCGCGTTAACCAAGTCGGAGTCATCCCCATTTTTAAGTCACTTAGGCCACCTCAAAATTTGTGTCTGCAGGGTTAGATTCTCTCTAGATTGTCTTCAGCTACAGAAAATCTAATCTACTTTACCATCTAGAAACAAAAATTATTTATTTTATAATAATAAATAATTAGGAAACATATATAGGTCCTTTTATTTCTAAAAACAAGAAATTATTCTAATGAAGGCTTTTCTATTACATACACAATATTATGATAATAGAAATCACTTAGAGAAGATCCTCCTCATATATCTTTTATCTTGAATCTCTAAGTGCTACACAGGGAGTAATGCTTGATGTTCCTTTAATAGGTCCCCTTGATTCAATTCCGATGCAAATAGCCTCTACTCAACCACACACACACATACACATTGCGGTCATTTCGACCTTTAGAGGGTTAATTGGTTGTCTAGCAAGGGTCTAAGGTGTCGTTCTGTCAACTACTAATATGGATAGATATATCACACACAGACTAAATGGAAGTGTCTTATTAAAAAAAGATTAGTTATTTTCGTACAATCGGTTACTTTAGTTTAGCTCTGATATTCCATTAAAATTTTTGAACGTGACTCAATTATAAAAAAAAAAGGTTTGTTACTATTGGATTAATTGGGATTAATTGAGAGCAGAAGGAAGAAATGGTGGTTTAAGGATCGGCCCAAGCG
The DNA here is from genome assembly GCA_023213315.1 of Euborellia annulipes. Taxonomy (NCBI): domain Eukaryota; kingdom Metazoa; phylum Arthropoda; class Insecta; order Dermaptera; family Anisolabididae; genus Euborellia; species Euborellia annulipes. The sequence goes on from JAKCPI010009010.1 coordinate 2,764, forward strand.
AGCCTCTAATTGACATAACTAAAGAAAAAATTTAAAATGTGAAATCAAGAGAATCTGAATTTCAATTGATATTATCGAATTGATGTACTGTATCTAAAATTTTTAACTTTAATTATTATATGGTAATCTAAATAGAGACAAAAGGCGGAGCTCGGGCAAGAGAGGCAGTTATCTTGCAATCCACATGGTACAGCCTTGAGTATAGGCAACCAGAACGCTTGGCTGTCATAAAACTTGCTAGCTCAACAATAATAAATATTAAATAATTATCCAGTAAGTAGGGCTGGACGGTAATGGATTTTCATTACCGACCTCGATAATGAAAAAAAAACCGGTTTTTCTCGAAAGTCGGTAAAAATTTTTTACCGCCCGCGGAACAGAAATTTGCCGCCGCGGAACCAAAGTTGGCCGCCGCGGCACAGAAATTTGTCGCAGCGGAACCAAAGATTGCCGCCGCGGCACATTTTTTTCCCGCGGAACCAAAATTTTTCCCCGTCCGAAAAAATATTTTACCTTTTTTTTAGAGACGCCAATTTTTTTCTGCCGTTCGCGGCACAGAAATTTGTCGCCGCGGCACATTTTTTTTTCATTTTACCTTTTTTTTAGAGACGCCAATTTTTTTCCCGCCCGCGGAACCAAAGTTTGCCGCCGCGGCACATTTTTGTTTTTCGCAGAACCAAAATTTTTTTGCCGCCACGGAACATTTTTTTTTCGCGGAACAAAAATTTTTTACCGTCCGAAAAAATAAGTTTTTTCCGACTTTCGAAAAAAAAACCGGTTTTTTACCGAATTAGAGGTTCGTTACCGCGTTTTCGGTAAAAAATTTTTACCGGTTTTTACAGGTAAACCGGTTTACCGTCCAGCCCTACCAGTAAGTGTGTTAAGCATTAAAGGGGTAAATAAATAAAAAAAGAAAAAGTGTGTTAAGCTGAGAATCAAATCTACCATAAAAGTAAAATTGTATCTACGACTAGATTTGTAAATTTAAAGACCAGAAAAATTTCTTGATATACGTAAAGGAGATATTGATTATTTTAATGAACATATTTTGATGTTAAGAATAATTGAATATAACCTATTATTTTACATAACCAATACGACTTATTTTTATGACACAAAAATGCATTGTTATCGAGTAAAAATAGGGTCGTTAGATTTCCAAAAGAAAAGAAAATTGAAAAACTTTTTTTTTAATACTCTCTTCCTCTCTTCTTTTATGCATCTCTTCTATCCATTTGATAGTGTATTTATTTTTGAAATATTCTCTTAATTTTATTTTAAAACTTGAAAATTTAGTTTTGAGTTTGTATTTTACAGGGATGGGTGGGAAATTGTCAAAGTAACTTTGGCAAAGGGCTCCAACTTTAAGGTCGGGGGTTCAAATCCTATTTAGGTTATTTTAAGCGCACATGCTGCCTCCTAATGGCCTTTTGCTAAAGCTTTAAAAGCTTTAATAAAATTATTATTATTATTATTATGACTAGAAAATATTATTTTAATACACTATCTACATAAATTTAGTGTCAAGCAGTAATCTTTAAAACATAGAATTTTATTATTTTAAGTCTGTTTTCAAAATATGACATCTTTAAGTGACTCATTGTACTTCAATGAAAGTTGATAAAATTTTGAAAATCCCTATTTTTTTTTACGAACAGAGATACGGAACCTGAAGATGTCAATCCATTTTATTTTATTTAACTTCATTTTTTTTTCTTATCAAGGGAAAAAACCTTTTCGAAACAATAACTTTTTTTTGACCCACAGCACATCTTCCTCAAAATAAAAGTTGGAACGTTATAAAAAGAAAACAAAAAAATAGTTAGGTTAAAAGAAATTCTATTCTTTGCTTGGTAGACTTGTAATCGATTAACTCGATTCATTTATCCAAGGAGGGTATGTGAAGTTGTTAAATCCTCTAGATTATTGAAAAGATTTGAACTTGAGATCTTCAGATTATATAGAAGTCACTCTTCTTATTGAATTTATAAAAAAATAAAACATTATTGAATGTTTTCATAAAAAAAAAAACAGAGCTACAATTTTTTTTTTATTAATATTGCGTTTTTCTCTGGTTAATCTATTCCTAAATCCATCAGAAGAGGATATTTTTTTTATTTTGCTACTAAATAGGCACTCTATGTGTGTCTGTCTCTCTTTCTCTTGTGCTTGTTTATTCAAGAGTATAGCTTGCTTACGTCGATAGTAAATTCACTTGCAAAGTCCCTCTCTTTCTTTCTTTCTTGATGTTTTTAAAGCAAGTTGAAAGTGAAAGTGAGAGAGAGAAAGAGAAAAAAGGAAGGAAATCTATGTCTTCAAGTTGAGTATTTTCTCATGACTGGTAAATACCTTCTTCTCTTGATAGGTAAAAATAAACACAAAAAAAAAAGATTCCTTTTGTACTTATACGTGTGTGTGTGTGTTTGTTTAATTTAACTAGTAAGAAAGTAGTAGTAGGTTAAATTAGCATCAGGAAATAAAAAGATCGATGAGTTGAAAAAAGTATTGCTAACTTTATAAAACAAAAGGTCAAATAAAAGCATTACTGATGAACTGAATTGAAACTATTATAGATAATGAGTGATTATTTTAAAAATTGTATAATATATCGAAACTGAAATTGAAAAATAATTTAAATTTTGCAGATATGTAGGATTGTAGTGGGGGTGGGAAGAGATGGCATTTCTATTATTAACTATTCTTAAAACCTAATGACATATGCGAAATTTTTTTTTTAGTCAGTCCAGAGCAAAAAGAAAAAAAATATATTTTGACACAAAAAATCTGGTGTGACTGGCGCACAGCACACAACTTTCTCTTACCTTCGGTAATCGAAAGTTGTGTTCTGTGCTTGTCACACCAGATTTTTTGTGTCAAAATATATTTAGTTTCCGCCAATATATTAGAAATTTAAGATGTCAAAATTATAAACATGGGAAAATATTTATATTTTGTTACCATGGCAACCATTTCTCCTATCTTTCCTATGAAATACAAGAGTAAAGTGTGCTTCAAACAATTTTGAGGGCAAAACGAGAATATACATTTGAAAGAGCAGCTAAAAAATAATTGATTTTTGAATTTTAATCAAAATCGTTAGAGCGAATTTTGAGAAAATCGAAAAAAACTGAAAAATTACATCAGTAAAGTACTAGTACTCTTTGGCCGATTTTGATTAAAAGCTTATTTTTCCGGTCCCGGGAGGTATTTAACTTAAATATAAAATTTCATCCTCCTAGCTCAATTCCTTCATGCTTAAAATTGAACACACACACACACACACACCCACACACACACACACACACACACAGACAGACCATGTCGCGAAAACCACTTTTTTGGATTCAGGGGACCTCAAAACGTGAAGATCCATCAAAATCTCGACATCGAATTTTTGACATGAATCCAATACTTTCTCTCTATATATATATTACATATATACATAGGTAAGAGAAAGTAAAAATCATTTAAGTCAACAGAGATACCGGGAGACCTAGCAACGGAGAATAACAATCGTTAAGGTTAAGCAATGCCAAGCTTGGCACTTTCTCAGGTGGGTGTCCCCTAAGAATCAGCGTGAAGAACGTTCTACGGTAGCCATCGGTATATTGTATGTAAATATATATAAGCCTATATAAATAAATTCAACCTCTAAATGGCCTCTGTGGCCAAAAATGCGATAAAAAAAGAAAAGATAACAGAGATGGGATGTAAAAATTAGTAAATGAATAAATAAAAAATTTTCGTTAAATATTTTTCGAGATCTATTGATATATTCAAAATACCTCGAATCGGGCTTTAACTGAGTCATAGATATATTTAACAAGACAGTATGTTTTGTTTTTATTGAGGCCAAACAAACGCCCCATGGCCCTCGGGAATCGAACCCAGGTTCTCCAACCTTTCAAGAGCATCGGTGCGCTGTGCATTGCACCAGCCGACCGAGAGGTCGAGGGTCCAGTGACTTGGTGCAATGGACAGCACACCGATGTCGGAAAGGCTGGAGAACCTGGGTTCGATTCCCGAGGGCCATGGGGCATTATTGATTCAGAACTGCTGGGATTTCTAAGGATTTCAACACTGCAGAATCATGATTTGTTCTATTGGGTCTCGGAACAGCTGGAATTTGGAGGGGTGAGGCCCACACCGGGTATAACGTTTGGGGGGTGACACCATAGACTGAAAAAAAAAAAAAAAAAAAAATCCATTACAATAAATCAGCAATTTTTTACTTTCTCTTACCTATGTATATATGTAATATATATATAGAAAGTATTGGATTCATGTCAAAAATTCGATGTCGAGATTTTGATGGATCTTCACGTTTTGAGGTCCCCTGAATCCAAAAAAGTGGTTTTCGCGACATGGTCTGTCTGTGTGTGTGTGTGTGTGTGTGTGTGGGTGGGTGGGTGGGTGGGTGTGTGTGTGTTCAATTTTAAGCATGAAGGAATTGAGCTACGAGGTTGAAATTTTATATTTAAGTTAAACACCCCCGGGACCGGAAAAATAAGCTTTTAATCAAAATCGGCCAAAGAGTACTAGTACTTTACTGATGTACTTTTTCAGTTTTTTTCGATTTTCTTAAAATTTGCTCCAACGATTTTTTTTTACATTCAAAAATCAATTATTTTTTAGATGCTCTTTCAAATGTATATTCTTATTTTGCAATTGAAATCTTCTGAAGACCACTTTACTCTTGTATTTCATAGGGAAGATAGGAGAAATGGTTGCCATGGTAACAAAATATAAATATTTTCCCATACTTATAAATTTTACATCTGAATTCATATGTTCCGTACTGTCGGGAACTAAATATATGTCGACACAAAAAATCTGGTGTGACAAGCACAGAACACAACTTTCGATTACCGAAGGTAAGAGAAAGTTGTGTGCTGTGCGCCAGTCACACCAGATTTTTTTTTTAATTTTCTAAAAATTTAATAAAATATGAATTGTTTCTTTATATTTTTTATATAAAGAAAGTAAAAAGGAAAACACAAAATAAAAAAAAATTCATTCTTGGAGTGACACCCCAAAACACTAGCTACGCCATTGACTCTGAAGCACTATATCGAAAATAGTGAATTAGTCAATTGGGATTCATATCTTTTAGCCAAGTAAACATGAACTAAGGGCTTTTTTCATTTAAAAAAATGGAAAAATAAAAAAACCGCATCACGTGATTGTCACGTGATTGCCATTTTGTCCCTTGAATTCAATGCCGCCTGACGAATTTTAATTATAAAGATGATCCTTTTCGATTCTATTCTGTCTCTCTTTCTATAATATATAGTAGACTATATCTTTCTGTAAGTGTGTGTGTGTGTGTGTGTGTGTGTGTGTTGTTTTTTTCCAACTTCCGGTTCATAATGATAAAAAGCAAAAAGAGAAAAAGAGAGAGGTTTAATGAAAAAAAAAAAAAATCCAGATAGATATCGGGTAAGGCTAATAATCGCCCGCAGGCAACCAACCCTCGGGAAATGAATATCTGTTATTTAGGGCTATTGATATTTTTTAATTTCCACTTTTTGAAGAATTCAATAAAATCATTAAATAAAAAGAAAAATATATAGAGAATCAATTCCAAATGGGACATATATATATAACTTCATTGTTTTTTTGTTTTTATTTTCAAATCAAATAATTTTTCATTTCATTGCGGTATTTATTAAGAATAGAAAATTTATGTTCAATACCTGGACACTCATTTTAATATTATTACATCGAAATATGGGCTAGACGACAAATTCTACCTCCAATTTTTGATAAATCTTTTCACATTCCCTCAGCTTTCTAAATGGTTCAAATTTTTATTTTAACCAGTTCGAAGACCAAAGTCGGAAGCCTAAACTCCAAAAAAGAAAAAAAAATGATCCAGGGCCCCATGGGCGTAGCCAGAATGTGGGGGCCCCCATTCTGGCTACGCACCCCCTGGCCAATGCCCCCCTGTTATGTACCGAAAATCTTTTGCCTATTAAAAACAAATATATATATTTTCCATTTTAATATTTTTTTTTTTTAATGAGCTTATAAGGGAAACCATTAATAATAATAATTAATTACATACCCCCTCTTCTCGTTCTAAGAAGTGGTTGTCCCCCCCCCTCCCTACCAAGATATCTGGTAGCTACGCCCATGCAGGGCTCAATGTCAAGCTAGGTTGACTTACAGTGCTCTAAATCGAACCTATTCAAGTCCAGAGGGATAAAAGTAGGAGCCAAATTTCGACTTGGAATATTAATTACTTATATCGAAACTTACTACTTGCTGAGAATCTACTCGGTAAGTTGAATAAGAGAACTTCCATCAAACGAGGCAACTCGGTTTCTCGAGGCAACTCGAATCCTTTTAGTATTGAAGAAAACATGGAGCAATCCTAAAAAAAAAAAAAAAAAAAAAATTAATTAAATTTATATAAACAAAATAAAGTAACATGAGATTTCTTCTAATGAAATATGAAAAAAATATCGGGGCAAAATAAATTGGCTAATAAGCGGAATACATTTTTAGTGAGGTGAATAGGATAGAATATAAAGCACAGCAGCCACGTTTCATAATTTTATTTCCCACTGCGACGTTTTGTTCGTCTATACGACCATCTTCAAGGCTATAAGGGAGTAAAATAGACATATCATGAAGATGTTCGCATAGATGACCAAAATGTCGCTGTGGATTTGAATAAAATAATGAAAAAACATGGCCCTTTATTTTATTCTATTTAAAAAAACCAAAAAAGTAGGTAAATTAGAGGCAATCTCAAATACTAGAAATCTTGTACTAATATAAAATAGCGACAGTAAAAAGTACCCCTTCACCATGTCCCAAAAACAAAAAAATCACGCAATAGCATGAAGAAATGAAATTAAAAATTTTAATGGAATTTCGAAAATACAAATAAATACTGTCTCTTCCCACCCCACTCCCTTTCTCGTCCGCGAATAAAAATTCTCACTATGTATAAGAAATAATATATACTACACGTATTTGAAAATAAACGATAAAAATAAAATTTAGATAAAGTTTTTTAAGGAACTTCTAAAAGAAATTCATTTCGAGTTTGAAAGAAAACTTGTCTCAAATGAGATGAAACCAGAAATCTTTCAATAAGCCTTCACTCTTTCAATTAAATGCTTATCATTAGTCATTGCAATAAAGGAGCATCTTTAAAAGAAAATAGATATCATATATGGATGGCTTAACTAAAAATATTTTAAAAGAATGACTATAATTTATTTAACTTGATTTGAAATATTATAGATTAAGGTCTTTTTATGCATATAAGGTCATTTAGACTCCATCCCTATTTAATGATTGGTAGCCAATTCAATTGAAATAAATTTTTCTCGCTTAGAATGGGAATCGAACCCGGGATCCCAGGGACGAGAAGCTTATGTTTTCTCTCTGAGTCACACTAATCTATTTTTAACCCTTAAAATGCGTTTCTTTTAAACGATTAAACTATGTTTAAAATAAAATTAAGAGTCATCAACATCCACATAGTATTTAATATTAAGAAATAATATATATTACATGTATTTTAAAAGAAATGATAAATGATGAAATTCATTTAGAGTTTGAAAGAAAACTTGGCTCAAATGAGATGAAACAAGAAATCTTTCAATAAGCCTTCACTCTTTCAATTAATTGCTTATCATTTGTCATTGCAATGAAGGAGCATCTTTAAAAGAAAATGCATTAATAGATATATAAAGCCATTTAGACTCTATCCCTATTTATTTCAAATAATTGGTAGCCAATTCAATTGAAATAAAATTTTTCTAACTGGGACGGGAATCGAACCCGGCACCCCCCCCTTATGTTTTCTTTCGGAGCCACTCAAATCTAAATTTAACCCTCATTGTTAAAATGCATTTTCTTTTAAAGGATTAAACTAAACATGTAAAAATGAACAATTATTTTTATACTTATATTTGTAAAATGAATGAAAGCATGTCTTGGAGAAAATGTAGAACAACGATAATAAAAAGTAACAGTTTATTAGCTGAAGACCAGAATAATAAAATCTATTTAAAATAATTGACTGCAAATTAAATTAAAATTCAATGGATAAGGAATTAATACAAATTATCAGCTATGCTTTCAAAGAATATAAGTTCGATAGCCCATTAATTACTTCATTCAAAGATTATTAATAGATAAATTTCCTTTTAAAGAAATATTATTTGCTAGAGAAATTCATCTATTTTAAATAAATGAATAATCAATCACCTGGTTGTTTGACGATTCTTTTAACAGGAAACATAGGTTAGGATTATAGCTGCCGTCCAGTGTCAGGCGAGGCGTCCATCTCAACTGAAGAGAGGAGTGAGGGAGGGGAGATGAGCCTGGCGCTTGCTTGCCCGGTGGGAGGGAGGGAGGGCGTCTTAGGAGGGGGAACTCGCCGTGCAAGGGAGGGATCACTTACACCATTGGAGGAGGGGGCGAATCTATAATTAACCACAACAATCGGAGCCTTTATAAAAAGCTTATTATTGCAAAATATTATTAATGAAAAATAAAGTTTTTTTTTTTTTTTTTTTTTTTTTCTCATTCACACTCACACTCACACACATCACACTGTCTTTTCGGCAGCTCAGGCCATATAAGACATTTACCATAAGCGTTATTTATTAATTTATATATATTAGGGTCCAGGCATTTTTATTTAAGCCATCTGGTATCCAGATGGCTTAAATAAAATCATCGGACTGCCTGGGGTCCGAACCCGCGACGTTTGGTATATGAGGTTAGCACGCTAACCTCTACACCACACCCCGTGGGCAAAAATAAAGTTAAAATAATAATAAAATAAATGTCTCTAAGGACTGAGAATTCTACTTTTGGCTGATACAGATAGTAGTTACTTAATCCGGTATGAAATGAAAGTAAAAAATATCTTAATTTCAAGAAAGGGGATGAAGAATTTGTTATTATATTTTGATAACGAATTTTTTTTTTTTTTTTTTTTAATAAAAAAATAAGAATGAAATCGAATCTTTTTTTTTTTATACATATATAAAAACAAATTTAATAATTAAATGTTTCGAATTTCTCCCTTTTTTCTCCCTTGTATTATCATTACAGTCTTTTCTCTCTTTTTCCTTTCTTTTCTAAAGAATAACGAAATCTATCGGCCAAATAGCAACACTTTATTTAATATAAACAACAAATTGAATTGCAATTGTCAAAAGATATTCTAAAGGCGTAAAAGACGGCCTTAAAAGAGCCTAAATAATATATATAAAGAAAAAAAAAAGTCAATTATCTCTTTTTTTCTTTTTGCAAAGTTTGAAGGGTCTTGTTGAGTCGAAGGAGAGAAAAAAAAGGTTTTATTTATTTTCCAGCTCCTATTGAAACACGAAATTTTATTTGAGCAAACAATATATTAACATAAATAACTTCCGGTCAAATGGATTCAAGTCTTTGGGAGTAAGTAACTTTGAGTTTGTTTTTTTTTCTCAGAGAAAAGATTTTTTTCTCTTTCAATTTACAATAAATAACATTTGTGAAAGCAAATTGAATTTTTTACATTTTATTCAATAAATTTGTCGACGAATGCAATAAAATTTTTCTTTTTTTTTTTTTTTTTTTGGGGGGGGGGGGTTTGATATTTATTTGTTGTTATTTAACTATTTTATGACAATCACTTTGGATTCAATAAATATATTTAATGAAAGAACTTTATTGCTGGAACCCAATGACAAAAATACTTAATGATTGTGGTAAATACACAAGGTCCAAATGTTTCCATGGTGCTTGTGTTGTAGTTTCAGTTTGAGTTATGTAAAAATAATGTTATTAAATAAAAGAATTCTAACCCAAAGTTCGGTATAAGGGGTGAAATTGAAACATAAGCCTTTTTTGTTTATTTTTTGGAAATTTTTAAATTGTTATTTAAAAAAAGATTAATTAGCTTTAA
>JAKCPI010009012.1:0-69153 GCA_023213315.1 Euborellia annulipes
ATTTAAACAAATAATTATCTAAAAACAATGAAATGATCTTTGTGACATTTTTTTGAATTTTCAAGGATATTCTAAGACAAAACAACTAGATAACCCATTAAATTCATTAAAAGTAATTTATTTATTTGAAATCAAAATAACATAAATAAAATTTGGATGCCATTATTCATGGAGTTTTTCTTGTTTTTCCTTAACGGAAGTCAATATATAGAATGAGATTTGAATAATTAGGTATTTTAGGTTCAACCTCCTAGCCAGGTGAGTTGAACTTTTGGATAATTAAATAATATTCAGTAACTTCTACAGAAGCTTCTATTTTAAGATGCACTTGTGAGTGATTGATTGATTGTTTTTAAAAGGGTAATCCTCTTCATTCAAGGAATGGATGAAGTTTCTTCTCCCAGTATTTTGTGTTTGCAATAAACGACAATCTCTGATACTTATGGAAATGTAGATTCTTCAATCATTCAATTCAAAATAGACATAATTTTTAAAAATAAAAAAAAATCATGGCTTTCCTCTCTCGATGATAATATTTTGAGGTCAAAAATCATCACTTTCTGTTGAGTTAAAAATTTGTAGTAAAGTTGCGAATTCTTGAACCGTCTCACAAGTTTTTTGCTTTTAATTTATATCTTTGATAAATATTTTAATTAAAGAAGTAGAAAAAGATATTTCAAAATGTTTCGATTCATATAAAATTTTATTCTGTTTCTATCATCTCTATGCACAGTGAGGGACGATATTAATTTAAGTCCCACCTATTCGTTTTCTACTTGTGATTATTTCATTGATTTTTTAAAAGAAAATGGAAAGCTTTATTGTAAATTCTCTAGGTTTGAACTAAGAAAGTTTCCTTTAAAAAATATATATTTTTTTTAAAAAACAATGAAATAATCACAAGTAGAAAACGCATGGGTGGGACTTAATATTGTCCCTCACTGTACATGGTAAGAATGTCTGGGCCCCCAAACATATTAATATATATATATATATATTTATTTATTTATTTATTTATTACGAGTTATCTTTAAAAATCTTATATGGCCTGAGTTGCCGAAAAGACTGTTTGAATGTGGATGTGTGTGTGAGTATGAATGGGAAAAAAGTGTGATTTAAAAAAAAAAAAAAAAGTAGAAAAACCTAAATCTGTGGTTACGAATTTATTAATTAAAACAATATATTTAATTAAAATTTGCATAAAGAATCTGCTATTTTGTCAAGAAGTAAACTTGGTAAATTTGGTCAAATTCTCTTACAACTTACTAATTTCCATTAATTTTATTTCTAGGATAACAATATGACTCCAATAAAAATTCTATTTTTCCTATCTTCAGTTTTGGTCACAATTACAGGTAAGCTATTTGATTTAATAATAATGTCCAGTGATCTGGTATAAAGTTATTTCTTTTCGTAGGGAAAATTATTCCTTGCTACTATAGAAACTGGGCTGCTTATTACCCTGATCATGGTCAGGTAACAATTGATAACCTTGATCCGTCACTTTGTACGAATATCATCTATTCATTTGCTGGTCTTGACGTTCAAAATCATATTATCATGAGTTTAGATCCTTATCTAGATTTGCCTGATAATGGAGGAAGAGGTAATTCATTTTAGAGTAACTGTAACAAAATGAGAAAAAGTTTCACAATAAAATGATTTTCAGGATTTTATGTAAAGGCAACTCAATTGAAAAATTCACATCCGGGATTAAAAGTCACTTTGGCAATTGGAGGTTGGAGTGAGGGTTCAGGGAAATATTCGGATCTCGCCAATGATCCATCATGGAGAGCAATCTTTGTTTCCAGTGTTGTTGACTTCCTAAGGTAATATTCAGTCTCTTTCTGCTTTTTTTGTTTTTAATTCTTGATTTTTTTCAGTCAATATCAGTTTGATGGTCTTGATCTGGATTGGGAGTTTCCTACAGAACGGGAAGGTTCAAGACCTTCAGATCGGGAGGCATTTACTGCTCTTGCTCAAGAACTAAAGAATGCTATGGCACCCAAGGGTTTGATCTTGACTGCTGCTCTCACCACAGATCCTTTTACCGTTAATAAAGCTTATGATATTCCGGCATTAGCAAATATTCTTGATTTTTTTCATGTTATGTCTTATGATTATCACAATTCGAGACAGGGCTATACAGGAGCAAATACTCCTCTCCATGGAAACCCAAGTTTTGTAAGTATCGAAAAAATCTTTGATTATTTATTATATCAATTAATAAATAAATTAAAACTTTTTAGGAAACGAGTATTGATCAATATATCACCAGTGGAGCACCAGCAAATAAACTTATTTTCGGATTACCAACTTATGGTCTGACTTATCTTCTCGTTGATGCAAATCAGGCATATATGGGTGCACCTGCACAAACAGGAGGGTCCTTCCAGGGTCCTTGGACACGTAGTGACGGAATTATGGGCTACAACGAGGTTTAGATAATATATTATAAATTCACTCTATCTCCTAAATAACGAGGTTTAATTTTATAGATCTGTAATGAAATAAAAAATGATGGATGGAGAAAGGATTATGATACTAATACGGCAACAGCATTTGCTGTAAATGGAAACAAATTCATTTCATATGATGATCAAAGATCAGTAAAAGATAAGGTAAGAGGAAAAGAAGAAATCCTCTTCAGAAAGTGCAGAGAAATTCCTTTTTTTTTAACATTGAATATCTGTTAAGTTTTGAAATAAGCAAGGAAATATTTCTCACTTAAATACACTTATTTTATTATTAGAATATTGATAATTAACAGAAATTTTGATTTTACAGATTGCTTATGCCCGAAGTAAAGGTATAGCTGGTATTATGGTTTGGTCTGTGGATATGGATGATGTCTATAATGATTGTGGAGAAGGTGCATATCCTATTATGCATGCTATCAATAGCGCACTTGATTGATAATAATGTATTGATATGTTAATAAATTGGATTGTTTTAATTGAAATTTTTTTAGTTTAAAACCCTCTATTGTTAGTACATGTATTAAAAAACAAGAAACAAGAGAGAAGGATTTGTATATATATTTTAATTAACTAGAATGATGAATCTGAGCCATTATATATTTATATAATATATATAAATATTGTAAATGCCCATATGTTAAACAGGCGGCATTCAAAAAAGATGGACACAATTTCATTTGGCTGTATTTCCTCCGTTATACGTTCCTTTTAAATTCTGTATAGTATATTGGAAAGAGGATGTTGTGAAGTTTCGAATACTCCTAGAGCAAGTCGTCAGTTGTAATAGAAAGGTTAATATTCAACACATTTACAGTCTCCATTCAAATCCACATTCAACAAACATCTGCTTAAATCAAGAGGGGACGTGGCCATATCAGATAAGCTGGTGCTTAGTAATTTGAGGTAAAATTGTACTCGAGTTGGAACCCGGCTTGCCGCAAAAATTCCAAGTCGAGCGTCTCTACTGGAGCAATGGGAATATAATCCCCTCAAGTTCCAGGCACCTGACCCTAGGGCCTGACGGATGGAGATGAATCATTCCTAGATTGATCCTTTCCATGGGCCTTGTATCCGGAGAGTGATACGGGGAGCCTGAAATTCCTCCCAAACACGCTTCAACATATCGTTTGACACAGAACGCTAGTGCATTAGTGATGCGAGACTTCAAATCTTCCAAGGTTGTAGGCAATGGGGGAACAAAGACTTGATCCTTGACAAAACCCCATAGAAAGAAGCCACAAGGTGATCGAGGGGGCTAGGCACATAGATTCAAGTTCTGATTACCAACAAGACCATCCTATCCAGAGTGGCCTCCTCGATCGCCGGACCTAACGCTTTGTGACTTCTTCCTAGGGGTTATGTCAAGGATCAAGTCTTTGTTCCCCCAATGCCTACAAGTTTTGAAGACTCGCATCACTACGACACTAGCGTCTGTGTCAACCGATATGGATTGGGAGGAATTCGAGTACCTCCTCGACATCGTCCTTGCTACGAGCGACAGCCATGGAGAACATTTGTGAGAATATTACAAATTGAGAATAAGCTTTACTTTTTTGTACCATTTTTCTAAATAAAGTTATTGGCAGTCACAATCAGTGCATTCTTTTTGGAACACCCTGTATATCTCATTAAATTCTCTTCAAAACCATGCTTAGCCAAAAACAATACAAATGTGAAAGGTTTTATTCATCTGAAGATTAAAGATTAATATCATTAATAATTAAATCGATAATTTTTTAAGATATGGTAAAAGACAAACAAATGTTTGTTTGGTAGATGAGATGATAAGGTAGTAATTATTAATTCAAGAGTCAAGCATTTTTTGGAAATAATAAATTATTAATAAATATTCCATGATCAATCAATTAATTTAATATGTTAAATAAAATGACATGAAAAATTTCAGTATTTGTTAGTAAATTTAATTCTGATAAGAATACAAAATAAGAGAAAGTAAAAGTAAACACTTTTTATAAATATTATCATTATTGTATAAAATGTTCGAAATTCTATTAGTATTTTTCTTTATATTTGTTTCTCAAAGTGAAGAATTAAGGAATTTTGATAATTTATTAAATTTATGCGAAAAACATTTCAATCCTAATAAAGAAACTATTATCTTAGCGGATGAAAAATACATATATTTATCAGAACTAGCCTATTCATTGAATTTGAAGATGAATGGAATTAGAATCGGAACCGATGAATGGAAAACTTTTTTAAATATGAACACTTTTGGTTTTAATTTAATTGTTTTTAATTTAGTATCAAATGCTACCCTAGATCCTTATGGTAATGTAGAAAACAATATTATCTTTTATCTGGATTTTCGTGATACGAATTATATCTTTAATTCGAGTAATAATATTTTTGGATTCAACTCATTTTTTTATTGGATCAATATGAGAACTTTGTATGTGGTCGATAGATCTAATGACATAACGGAGATATGGATTCGAGAACCATGGGCGAATAATATTGGAAAAAGAATTAAAGATATTAAATACGCTTATTTCAATCGATATCCAGATTTTCATGGTACCCATTTTAGATTTGCATCAACTATCAGTGAAATTCATAATCAAGCAATAAAAAATATTAATGGGAAGAATCTTGAAATTCTGGAATATATCAAATCAAAATGGAATGCAGTTCAGATTCCTTATTATTATCAATCAGAATACTTAATGCTATTATTACCAATTGAGCCAATTGTAATTTATAGACCCACTAAAGCATATCATGTCATGTCAATGTGCGTTGTGGTACAGAAAGAAGAAATTCCTTCCTCTCAATCTGTAATACGCAGCTTTGAATTGCCAGTTTGGATATTTTTGATTTTAATTTGGATTCTCTGTGGTTTTGTTTGGTTTCTCATTGGAAGAAATTCATTAATTGAAAGTCTCCAAGAAATGTTTAATTTATTAATTTCCAAACCTGTAAAATGGTTTAAGAAAATCATCAATAATTCCCAGCGTATTTTAGCAATCTTCATTGTTCTTTTTTCAATTGTTATGATGTGTGTTTTCCAATCAAGAGTATTTAGTCTTATGCAGGTTCCAAGTTTCTATCCTCCTATGGATTCAATTCTCTCAATAAAAGAGAAAAACTTAAGCATCAAATGTGTCTTCACTTACAGTTGTAGCATGATTTTTGGATATATCTATTCAATGCAAACAGACCCTCTTTTGCTTGATATTGGTAAAAATTGGAAAAGGCCAATACAAGAATACGAACTAATCTATTTGCCTGATATTGGTCTATACGATGTCTACAAAGATTCAAACCTAGCAATTGTGGTTCCATGTGAATCAGCAAGAAATGCAATAAAAAGAATTCCTAAATTTTCAAAAAAACTACATATTCAAAGAGAAATAATTGCTACATTTCATTTGACATACACTGGACCATATACTGGATTCCCTTTTCAATGGGAACTTAATAATTTGTTGGACTTATTTTATCAAAGTGGCTTAGCTCAATGGTTGGATGGAATGGCAAATTGGCAAATGATAATGCGAATTCTTTTTCAAGAAAACGATGATTATGTAAAAGTGAAAAGTTTCACTCTGCATGATCTAAAAGTTGCATTTTATGTTTTATTTATGGGTTATTTCGGATCCATATTTATCTTTAATATAGAATTACTATACTATTGTATAAATAAATTGTTAAAAAAATAGTATTATTTAAACCAGTGTTTTTCAAACTGTGACCCCCCCCTCTAGGGGTCGCGAAGCCTTACTCAGGAGTTCGCCGGCAAAAGAAAAAAGACAAAGTTCTACACTACAATAAAAACACAAAAGGTTTTGCTCAATGTCAACGCACACCGATTAGGCAAAATGTTTTGTCATTGAGCGTTTTTGCCTAATCCATGTGCGTTGGCAATTTTTGCTCAATGGCCGAGCATTTTGTCCAATGCCAACGTACACCGAATGAGTAAAACGCTCAATGGCAAAACATTTTGTTCAATAATGTCGAATCATGCTCAATTGTGTTTTGCCTCCTCGGTGTGCGTTGACCCATAGAAAAGCATTGAAAAAACAGTTTTAGGCATGATTAGTCAAAAACGTTTTTGCTCAATTGGTGTGCTTTCAGCCTAAGTTAGTTGCGAGGAGTGATCTATATAACGATCAACAATAAATTTAAAAAAAATATATAATCTATTTATAAAATATGACAAGTATTATTAGCTACCTAGAAAATTTATTGAGGTTAAGTAAATAACGTATATCTGTAATAAAAATCATTTAACGTTAATTATTTATTGTTATTGTTAAATACTTTACTAGATGAAATAGTTTTCCATCCTGATTGTTTTATATATATATATATATATATATATATATATACATTTTAAATAAACAGATTTATCTAAATCATTCAAGTTAAATATTATATTATTTAAGATTTGAAAATAGATTAGTACCGTACTCGATTATTAACAGCTGATTTATATGCTGATATAAAAATATAATTTTAAGGTCAAACAATAAGCAGATGTTTAATGATTAATAATCAAGAATTCATTTTTTTGATGTTTGTTAGAATATAATTATCTTAATCTTAAGAGATTAAATTCATTTTAAATGATAATCAACACGAAAAGAAAGCAAAAAACAAAACAAAATTGATTAGTTAGTATAATGGAAAACTTTAATAAAGCAAAATATAATATGTCACAAAGTATGTTTATGTGTATATTGTGGATTTTAATCCAAACCGAAGGGAAAATTGAAGATATTTTAATCCCTACGAGGGATTTCAATATCCTAACTGGTCAAATATTGGAGCATTTCAATGTTAAACGTGAAACAATTATTTTCGATCATATTAATTATAAATATTTAAAAGAACTCGCTCTAAATGTGAATATGAAATTGAACGGGACGCTAATTGGTACAGAAGAAATCAATTTTTTTACTGATGAGCGACAAATTGGATACAATTTAATAATATTTGGTGTCAATAACGAAACTCTTATTTCGAATTATCATGTGATGGATAGAATAATTATATATATAGATTTTCGCGATGCAAATGAATGCATTACAAATATCAGTGATATCATCTCGAATCAATTTGAACCAACATATTTCTGGATATTATTTAGAACAATTTTTGTAATCGAATTTCCCGTATACTGTGACAATTCGTATGAATTATGGGTATTCCCACCTTGGTCGTCATCACCAGAACAAATTGATAATATTAATAAAGCCTATTTTAGATTAAAACCTAACATTCATCAAAAGAAGATTGCATTTGTTTCAACTGTTAAGGAATTATTCATAAGGGATCAAGAAACTTTAGGAAAAAATAAACTTATTAAAGAATATATTTTAGAAAGATGGAATGCTCAAGAAACAATATATGATGAAACCTCTTATCTTGGAAATATGACATCGTTTATTTTACTGCTTAATGAACCAGTTGAATTGACACAAAATACAAAAATGGCTTATAGAGTGATGTCAATGTGTTTTGTTGTGCAGAAAGGGAAAAATTATCCTCAATGGCAAGCATTATTGAGAAGTTTTCAGTTAACTTTATGGTTAGCTTTGCTAGGATGTGTGATTGTTTTATCAATTATCTGGTATTTATTATATCTAAGATCTAAAAGTATATTTAAATGTTTAAGTGAAATTTTAAGTTTAATCTTATCACAACCTGTAAAGTGGGTTATATTGATTCCCACTTATTTAAGATTTTGTGCATTTTGTATTATGTTTTTTTCAATTGTGATAATTAGTTCACTTCAGACAAACATGTATAAACTATTGAATTCGCCAGGATCTAATCCAACTCCTGATTCTCTCGAGGAATTAAAAATAGCAAATTTATCCATTTCCTGCCTCCATACTTATGGCTGTTCAATGTTTTTTAGTCAGGATAATGAGACTGAATTAGATCCAGTTTTATATGAAATAGGAAAAAATTTTATACCTCCTTTAGATGAAAATAACGAAACAATATGGACAACAAATTTTTCTTTAAATGACCCTTTTAGTGATTCAAATATAGCTCTAGTATATCCATGTGAAATGGCTAAAAGAACAATTAAAGCAATCAGAAAATTTTCTAGAAAACTTAACATTTTAAGCCAAATAATAGGAACATATCCTCTCTATTATGTTGGAGGGTATAATGGTTTTCCTTTTGAATGGATTCTTTTGAAGAAATTATCAATGTTTTATGAAAGTGGTATAGCGCCATGGCTTGATGAAATGTATTATTATAAGTTAATAATGAAAATTTTGATTAATGAACAAGTAATATCAGAGTTAAGGGTTTTTAATATAAATGATGTTTTAATAGCATTTTTTATTCTTGCAGTGGGCGAAATATGTGCTATATGTATATTTATTATCGAAATTATAAAATTTAAAATAGAAACTGCAACAAGATCTTCTTTGCAATTTATTCTATGAACTTTAAATCTAAATAAAAGACTAAAAAATGACGACAACTAACGATAACGGTCGGGAATAGTTATCCTAGCTTATTCTTCTCTCCTAATTAAGGGGGAGTAGTAGTGAAGCTGTTACCCATGTTTTTGCCGATAAGATGGCGTTGTGTGTCTTAAAAATTTGCCAAGAGATGTGAGAATGATAAAACAAACTTTTTTCCCATTCACACCAACATACACATAGTCTTTTCGGCAACTTAGGCCATATAAGACTTTATACGATACCCGTTATTAATTAATATATCTATTAGGGGCCCAGGTATTCTTATTTAAGCCATTTGGTATCCAGATGGCTTAAATAAAATCATCGGAGTGCCTGGGATCAGAACCCTCGACCCTTGGTATATAAGGCAGGGCGCTACCAACTACGCCAAGTCCGAGGGCCTGCATTTGGTTGATTTTAATTTCTCTTTTAACAATGAATATTTTGTTATTATTATATATTATGTATCATTTATAAATCATAAAAATATATAAATATAGGCTAATAGTGTCCGGCTGTTAGACTGCCATCTTTTGCAAGAGTGCTGAACTATTTGACAGTTAATTTTTTTAAATAAATCATCTAAGCTTACTTTAAATTTTCTTAATTAATATGTGATTAGTAATAATAATAATAAATTCATTTTTAAATTTAGAAAAATTAAAATTATTTTCTGTATTTGATTGATAACAGTCATTAAAAAAATAATAACTTTCTATCCCAATAATCCCTTATGAATTTAATTCATTTTAAAAAAAACCTTATAATAATCCAGTTTTTTTAATGGACGTTTAGACCCACTACTCCCCCCCATAAGTGCAGGTTTCTTCATCCATTGTAAAGTAGGAAATTTAGCCAAGAGCCAGCCAACTAACAACGCAATAGCATACAAAAAGCCTTTGGTTTTTACAAAGAATGAGTGAAAAGGATCCTAAGTTCAACTGTCCGAAGTGTTTGATAGAGAAAACCCAAGAAGACACTAAAACCTGAAGATGACTAAAGAATGTGTGGCTGGATCATGGTATATAATTATACAAATAAATAAAAGAATGTGTTTTATTAATGAAGAAGATATAAATGATCAAACAAAATATTTTATAAATCCTTTTGGAATAAACATATCAAAAAGAGAAATAATTTACAAATTTTTACATGTTACGAATCTTATGAAAAAAGAAATGGAAAATTCCTAAATATTCTAAAGAGCCACATGTGAGAAGTGAATTGTATGAGATTAAAAACGAGAAATTCAAAAAGTTTTTCATCCTTTTGTTGAATATAAAAGAATCTCAAGAGGATATAAACTTAAATTTATATTTATTTTAAGAGATCTATTTATATTAAAAATCTACACAACATAGATATCATATCTATTTTAAATTGAATAAATTTCTATTAAATCAATAAGTCAGTGGTGGCTGTTTGTTTATACAACAGGAGTAGGAGTAGGAGCAGCCAAAAAATAAAAAGCCTTCCATTCACAATCCAACGAAATGTTTCGGGATAATTTTATTGTCTCATTTTCAGTCTCAAAATTTTTAATATCCAGTAGTTGGTCGTTTGGGTAGAATACATGCATATTTATGTATAATATGAGTGGGCGAGTTGATCTCAACTTACTTACTCCGTGAGAATATAAATATGCATGTATTGTACCCATACGACCAACTCCGGGACATTAACAATTTTGAAAGATGGGACAATAAAATTATGCCGAAACGTCTCGTTGGTTTATGAAAACCGGAGGTTTTTATTTTCTGGCTGCTCCTTCTCCTGTTGTAAATTTCTATTAATTGTAAATTTATTATACACTCTTTAGTGGGAAAAAAAAGTTACTCTATTCCATCTTAAATTATTGGATATACTTTAAATAAACATACACTTTATAATTAATCTACATTCTTTTTGTATATTAATTTCTTATATAAATAGAAAAAATGATTTATGAAACTAATATAATAATTAAGAAAAATAAATGTGATTTATTGTTATTAAATAACTAGTCCTAAAGTTTTAGGTGGTTACGATATTTTTTTATCGTTCTGTTCACTTAAAAATACAAAAATACCAAAAATTTAAAATTATTCTTGGAAAAAAAGTATATAGTATATCTTTCAAATGATAAAATTAATGATATTAACTTCAAAGTAATTACGGGTGGGATGAGACTCAACTCAGATTTTATAAATAATTTTACTATTATATTGTCCAAAGTATATTCTTTTAGAAAATGCGTGCAGATTCACTAAATTAATATGTATGCATATATACCAAAAGCCAAATTATTAAATATTATATTATTATGGACTGTTTTCTTGAAGTAGGTGTAAAATATAGATTGGCGGCAGTGAGGATGACAGAAATTTTTTCCTAGAACATGTCATCTAGAAAAAGATTTCATTTCTCTAATCCATTTAAATAGCCAAATCATATTTTAGTCCAATTTCTTTGGGAACAGTAAATATAAATCAACAGATATTCAACCATGACTGTTTATTTGTAAACCAAAAACTTGTAAATGCCAGAGTCGAGTATTCTCATAGCTACCCGAGATGACTTGGTAGTTAATATCAATTATTTTTTTGAAATATAATTTGTACTTAATAATAATAATATATATATATATATATATTATTATTATTATTATTATAGAAGTCAGTTTGTATAAAATACCTTTATTATTAAGATAATAATCCTTACAACACTTAAATAACTCTTCTTTTTTTTAATATTATTTTTTCCCACGAGATTTTCGTTTTTTAACTCCACCCTTTGGAGAACTTTTGGTTGCTGTTTTCTTTTTTGTTGATTTTTGCGACTGCTCCTTAGTCTTAAAAAAAGAAGACAAAAAATATTATTTAAAAGCAATTTTATATTGTTGAAAGTAGCAGGATGAAGAAAGAAAAGCAGCTAGTATTTATTTCATTTATTTAATACCCATTAGGCTGACGTTTCGGTCTCGGTCGAGACCATCTTCAGAGCTTATTGGCTGTCAATATGAGATCTCGACCGAGACCGAAACGTCAGCCTAATGGGTATTAAATAAATGAAATAAATACTAGCTGCTTTTCTTTCTTCATCCTGCTACTTTCAGCATCTTTTATCCAGCTAGAAATCTACTTTTCTTCACAATTTTATATTGAAACTTTATTGATTAAATAACAAAGTTTAAGTACTAAATTAATTCTCTGATTTGAATATATAATACAAAATTACCTCAACTTGGGAAAGAAATTCTGCGATTTTTTCATCGCAATTGAGATTTTTCTCTGGTTCCCAAGTGTCATCATTGGACGAATATCCCTTCCATCTTATAAGAAATTCTCTTTGACCATTTTTCTTTATATTAAATTTGATTATTTTTTCAACCTAAAATAAATATGCCAGGATTAATTTAAAACTAAAAACTCAAAAGGTGTTATGTTTTAATATATTGTTTATTGGTATTACACACTTGATACGTATTTAGATACTTAGCGTGTCATCCATCTTTAGAATTGATAGAAATACTTTTGAAGATCAAGTGTTAAAACCAATAAATAATATATTGAAATATAATAAAAGTCTAGAATGGCTGTTATTTATTAATCTTAAGGAAGAATTGGAAAAAAATAACGCACAGAGAGCTCTTCCCTTATACATAAAAGATGCCATTATCAATATTGATCAAATATTTTATGTATGCCACAACAAAATCTATGTGTGCTTTCTAACAATCTTTGGTCCCGAGGAAGGACGCGATTGGCGTCCGAAACGTCGACCGAAAGAAACTAAATAGTTTTTTTATTCTCCTTGGCTGCAAATCCATTTCCTTAAGATTATTGAAATATATCATCTTATACTAAAGTCAACCTAAGGACTGAGGGCATAAAAATGCTTCTAGTGACATATTCCTCATTTTGCAGAAATACGAATTCAGAGCTCAATAATTTGCAGTCCCCACTCAGGCACATGTGGCAACGAAGGTACAGTGAGGTTAAGTCCCATTCATGCGTTTCTGCATGTGATTATTTCATTATTTTTAAAAAAATATTATATATTTTTTAATAAAAACTTTCATGGTTCAAACCTAGAAAATTTCCAATAAAGATTTTCATTTTCTTTTATAAAAACAATGAAATAATCACAAGTAGAAAACCCATGGGTGGGACTTAACTTTGGAGTTCACTGTACAAAAATGATCAATATAAAGCACAATATGTGTTTTCTCATGTAATTAGTTGTTTTTATAAAAAAAAGATGAAAGTTTGCATTTCATAAGTAAAAAATAAAAATGTCAATTGATTTAAAATTTTCATAAACTATGTGTATTTAAATGTTGACTGCTTCAAATAAACTTTAGTTATTTTTTTACTTGATAGAATTACAAATTTTCATAATTGAAAAAAAATTTTTTTTAATGTGTAAAAAGTTGCAAAGTTGTTAAATCGAAATTAACATGCAAATCCCCATAGGGAAAACATTGGCTCTATGGAAGGAAGAGCTGAAAAATGAATTTGAAAAATCTGAAATACATCAGTAAAATGTACTTGAAACAATTTTCACGGCTCACTTAAATATAAAATTTCAACCTCGTAGTTCATTTCCTTCATGCTTAACAATGTCCACAAAGACACACAAATAGACATACCAATTTGAGGGACCCACTTTTTTAGACTCAGGGAGGACATCAAAATAAGTGAATTCGGGACCCTGGGTCTCACACCTGTACATCTGTCAAAATCTTGACATCGAATTTTTGACATGATTTCAATACTTTCCCTCTATATATATACTAGGAACCGACCGAATATTCGGTTTCGGCCGGCCGAAAGCTGAGTCTGAAAAGATGGGATGAGACTCGCATAAAAAAAAAAGGTCAAATGATTTGCACTTGAGGGAGAAAAAATTTTCCGCCCGGTGGAAAGGGGAAAAAAATTTTCCGCAGGGCGGAAAAAATTTCAAAAAAAAAAAAAGGTAAAATGATATGAATTTTGTATAGGAAATACAAGTTTCGGTTTCGGCCGAAACTAAGATTGAGGCCGAATATTCGGTTTCGGTTGAAAATCTTGTTTCGGTCGGACCCTAATATATATGGTACATACTGTATACAGGTAAGAGAAAGTAAAAAGCAGATTTGTAGTGAAACAAGCGTTTTCAGACATGTATTTATAGGAATTTTACTTTCTCTTACCTATATGTATATGTTAATATACATATATATAGAAAGAATTGGATTCATGTCAAAAATTCGATATCGAGATTTTGATGGATATACATGTTTTGAGGTCCCCTGAATCCTTAGCAACATGGTCTCTCTGCCCGTCTGTCTCTTTGTGAGTGTCTGTCTGTATATCTGTGTTTAATTTAAAGCATGAAGAAATTGAGCTACGATGTTGGAATTTTATATTTAAGTTAGACACTCCCCCTGGGGTGTGAAAATAAGCTTTTAATCAAAATCGGCCAAAAAGTACTAGTACTTTACTGATGTAGGTATTCAGTTTTTTTTTTTTTCGATTTTATAAAGTCGTGGAAGAATTCAATAGTTTTTTTTTTTTAACCAAAATACACCTAACATATTCCACGATCATCATGGTATACAGAATGCTTCTCCAACTTAAATCTTAAATTCAAAATTCAAATGAACTTAGAGAATCTAAGCCAACCTATAATTATTTACCTCAAATTCCTCGTCTTTTTTCTTGTTACTTTTTTTGTTTTCGGTACTTTTATTTTCATTAAATTCTTTTAAAAGGTCAGCGCAATTTAAATTTTTTTCATCCTCCCATGTGTCTTCATTTTCAGAAAAACCCTTCCAACGTACAAGATACTGTCGTTTGCCTCTAGAAACTTTAGAATCAATTATCGATTCAACCTAAAATAAAATAAAAGATTAATTATTATTATTCAGGAGTTTGGGCGTATCAAAATCAAGCATCATTTTGCGGATTTTTACTAATTAATTCGAGGACGATATTAGTATTATATTATATATAATATCCCAGCAAACTGAGGAATCTAATAAATTAATCTATAAGCCTATATCCAAGGGGATCCAATGAAACCTGAGAAAATATGGTTTTAGTCAGTTCAGATGCGTTTCTTCGGGAGAGGGGGCTCTGGAGCTATAGCCTTTTCGCCCAGAATCCCTTAACTTACCCTAAATATTTTGGGTTCTTAAGAAAAAAATTGAGAAAGAAAAGTTCTTACTTTATTTATTTATTTTTTTAATTTGTTCTGAAATATTTTTTAAACATCTATCGAACTATCTATATAAATTTTATTGGAAATGAAAAATTACTACCTCTATTAAATTATTTAAAAATAAGGAGAATATTTCAAAAAGTGGGTCCAGCAAGTGATTAAAGCCTGATGAGAAACATTAATTTAAACGATCTTTATTTTTTTTAATATCGCTCAGGGCCCAGACCTTGTAGGTAGGTGTATGGTGACCATTTTAAACAGTTGTCAGACGGGCCGGCCTGTTCTACTCTTCCCGGGAGCAAAAACACATGAATGCCGCCGACCCCGCGCCGCGGCAATATAAGCGAGGATAGAAAAAGATTTTTTACTCACTTCATATTCAGGTTCTTTTTCTTCTTCTTGCTTTTTCTTTACAGTTCGTCGCTCTCTTTTAGGTGTTTCTTTTTCTGGTTTTGATGTTTCCGTAGGTTCATCTAAAGAAAATTGTAACCTTGTGTTAAAATTTTATACAAAGATAATCCTATAATTTAATTTAATAAAAATTTATAATTTTGAAGAACCGAAAACTAGACAAGAGGATAAAAGCTGAGAAGCTCCTCGAGAATTATTTGGCTTAATAGCATCTATCCAGGGCAAGGGCGGATACAGGGGGGGGGGTAAAGGGGGTAATTACCCCCCTGAGATTTGAGAAAAATATTTTTTTTTTGGGAAAAAATTGTGTTTTTAATATAAAATTTTAAAAATTAATACTCAAAAATTTGATTTGTATATAAATTCTGCTAAACAACTACAGAATGCACCTTTAAATTACCGACAATAAGAAAAAATTGTGTGCTGTTCGAACAGTCACACCAGATTACCCCCTCTGGACCCGCCACTGATCCAGGGACGGATTAATGAAATTTTGCCGGTGGATGCGGTTTTTTTTTCAGCATCGAAGGCCATTTAGACCCCGTCCCTATTATATTTAGCTTAATTGGTAGCCAATTCAATTTAAATAAATCTTTGGCGCGTGGGACGGAATATGAACTCGGTGGGGCGGTTGGAAGATTCAATTTATAGGAGAGTCTTTCTGGGGGATGAAAATTTTTTATATAATATCTCAAATACTAGCACCGTTAAGGTGATTTGAGACTTAAAATTGATAGTTTAAAATAAATGAAAAATATATTTTAGCCATATAATTATAATTTCTTTAGATGAATAGCTTTTAAAACTTTTTCAATTTTTTCCTCAGAGGGGGCGGTCGCAGGTTAGAAACAGAAAGTAACAGCCTTATTACTGAATAATAAGTATTAGTAAAGACTCCTTAAACTGACAGGGGACTGAGTCCAGAGGACTTTTTTTTTTTATTCACACTCACACAGACACACACACAAATAGTCTTTTCGGGAACTTAGGCATTATAAGACTTTGACGATAACCGTTATTTTATGAAAATATCTATTGGGGGTCCAGGCATTCTTATTTAAGCCATTTGGTATCCAAATAGCTTAAATAAAATAATCAGACTGCCTGGGATCCGAACCCGCGACCCTTATATGTATACAAAGCCAACACGCTACCAACTACACCAAGCCCGAGGGCTATATATATAGTTACATAGCATAAAATCCTTGTAAATCTATTTAAATTGAAAAGGCAGACGTGATATATACTCGTTAATTATTTAAAAAACAAAAAACATTACAATTTTAACACTTCAAACAATTAAGATAATGCCTACCACCTACCAGGGGACTGATATAAACTAGCCGTAGAGACATGAGTTCACTGACAAATGCAGTGGAAACAGTGACAAAATCAAGTATCAAGAGGAAAGAAAAAAATTCGAATTATTAAGAGTATTTATTATATTTTTGAAAATATGAATGAGCCTACATAAATTGTATATATAGACTCAAATAAAAAAATAAAAATAATGAAAAGCACATGCTCTGCTTAACTTGCTTAACGAATCCTCCAGAATAGGGAATTTACCGTCTCTGGCGAGTTTGCAATTTTCGTGCAAATGACTTGGTAAAATTTTTTCTTTATTCTTTAGAATAAAGAAGTCGGTGTATTGGTGGTGTGTTTGGTGAATGCCTCAGAGGTCTGGGTTTGTCTCTGAGGAATGGACAGTGGTTGGTTCTGTGTAATCGGGTTTGTGTTTGGTTTGGGTTAACTTTGGGGCCTTAATCTGCCTACTCCCCAAGTCGGGGTGTTAGCTCTTGGTTCCCGGGGTCTCAACCTGCCTACTCCCCAGGCAGTGAGCACCTGACCATTACCTCCTAACTTCCTTCTCTTGAAAATGGCTCCAAAAGGAGAGCTCAACCCAAACCAAACACAAACCCGATAACACACAACCAACCACTGTCCATTTCTCAGAGATAAACCCAAACCTCTGAGGCATCCACCAATACACCGACTTGGGGAGTAGGCAGATTGAGGCCCCGTAGTCAACCTAAACCGAACACAATTACACACAACAAACCTTCCTCCAGCTCTCAGAGACCAATCCACGCCTCTGAGTCATCCACCAAATTGACCTGGGGACCAGGAAGACTGCGACCCCGTAAACAACCCCCCTCCACCATTACCTCCTAACTTCCTTCTCTCTTGAAAATGGCTCCAAAAGGAGAGCCGAAACGTCGAGTAAATCTCAGCACCCCACGCGACTTAACCCGAGAAAACTTATCTTTGCATATATATATATATATATATATATAAATATATAGTCGACTTCGATAATTTGAAGTCTAATCGAAAAAATGGTGTGTATTTTGATACCCTCAAGCCACACTATCCTATTCGAAAGATTCCACATATCGGTAAAAATTTGGAAATGTGTATTTCCCGCGATTTTTATAAAGTTTTTTTATACATAAAGCTAAAGAATAGAAAAGTATTTAAATGTACCTTCTTTGGGTTGGCTATTTAAGAATTCTTCAATTAAATCTTGATTGAGATTTTTTTCGTCTTCCCAAGTACCATCATCGCCCTCTTGATCTTTATATTTTACCCTAAACTGACGCTTATTTTTTTCTTTTCTCATTTCCAAAATTGATTCCACCTGAAATTAAATAAAATGATAATGGAAAGTAAAAAAAAAAAAATTATTTGGGTGACATACCTCAAGGTCTTCGGAATTTGTTTCAACTTTTGGATTTTTCGGAGAGTTTCCATTTTCTTCATCCACATGATTTGTAGATTGTGTAAGTTTTCTTTTTGTTCGTTTTTTAACCATTTTTGTAAGATTAAAACTACTACTATTATAATACTACTAATATAATATTAAAGTTGAAAATTTTTAATAGTTATTAAAAATTTCTCTTTCAAAATAACGCTTGTATGTAAAATTAAGACGCTACCAACCACTATGATACTAGCAACGCGTTGCATGACGCGTTGCTGGAACAAATCCTGAATCAGTCCTGCCAACCAAGATTTCCAAAAAAAAGCCGGAGAACCTGGAGATTTCAAATTTTAAATCAACTAGTGTTTTTCTTTAGTTTTTAAAATATTCTGAAATATTCTCAACTACTTAATAATGTTTCACCAAGTGCCTACGGTTTTTATTTTAACTAAATTTATTACAAAAGATTTCTTTGAATAGACCATCCACATGGGCGTAACTAGGGGGGTGCCGGAGGGGCCTGCCCCCCCAGAAGGCTCGTGCCCCCCCCCCCAGAAAACTCCTTGCCCCCAAAAAAATTGAGAAAATATGGGGCTTTCCAGGTCCACCGGAGGATAGCTGGTCCCATGGCCCCCCCCCCAGCGAGGATGGCGGGTCCCATGTCCCACCCCCCAGCCAAATTCTCTAGTTACGCCCATGGTGGTCTTCAAACAATTTTGAAAGCAAAATGAGAACAGAATCAAAAAAATAATTGATTTTTGAATTTTAAGAGAAAGTAAAAATTAATATGTCAAAATAAATTTGGAAAATCGATTTTTAATCATTTTCAGAACGTTTTGAGACTAAAATTTCATTGTTTTTACTTGAATATTTTATATACTAAGTTATTCAATCAATATCAAGGCCTAAATGTGTTTATTTAATTAAAAAACAATAAAATAGGATAATTAGAAAATGAAAGAGGCAGTTAAAATTTGAAGATGTAAAAGGCAATTAATAAACCCCCATTTTATGTGGTCGTAGTTAAATAAAAAAAATGTCTATAGCTTTATAATTGATTGAAAAGACCAGTTTTGCATTTTTCCACAAATCCAACGAAAAATAAGAGAGATAGAGCGACTTTTTGAAAAGCGAATCTGCGCGTGAAGAAAAGCCTAGACGAGAGTGAAGCGAGGCTCCCTGGCTGCACTCTGGGCGCAGATCGAATTAGAAAAAGCAAATTGATGCTCTCCCAGCATTTGAAATAATTGCCTAATTGAATGATTTCATCTTTTTATGGTTTTATAAAATTTTATTCGAAACTTTTTTTTTAACTATAAGAATAAAAGAGTGCATATTGATCTATAAAAAATTCAATCCGTTGATAAAAAATAAAATTTCAAAATATTTTGTCTTCAATCAAAGAGATGCTTATTTCTCATAAATATATTAAATAATAAAATCCATCCCTTTAGACCTTTAGTTCAGTGCTTGTTAAACTCTTTGAGTCGCGGCCCCGTTAGCAACCAAATAAATATCTCACGGCCCCCCTATTTTTTTTTTTTTTTTTTTTTTTTTTTACATTCTTTTGCCTATGTGTGTTCAATTTGAAGCATGAAGGAATTGAGCTAGGAGGGTGAAATTTTATTATTTAAGTTAGACACCCCCCTGAGGCGTGGAAATAAGCTTTTAATCAAAACCAGCCAAAAAGTACTAGTACTTTACTGATGTAACTTAGTTTTTCAGTTTTTTTCAAAATTCGCTTAAACGATTTTTTTTTAAATTAATAAATCAATTATTTTTTAGTTGCTCTTTAAAATGTATATTCTCATTTTGCCGTTGAAATCTTCTGAAGACCACTTTACTCTTGTTCTTCATAGGAAAGATAGGTGAAATGATTGCCATGGCAACGAATTTAAATATTTTTCTTTTTAGATTAAAATTCATATAAATCATTTATTTAGATGCCCTTTTAAAAATTAAATCAGTAATATTTTGTGAAAATTGTTTGAAATACTCAAATCATTTCTCTAAATTAAATTTTACACTTTGATATTTAACAGTAATACAAGATCGAAATATCGCTTGTGTTCAAATAAATATAACAACCATGTAATGATCATGAAGAATTGAAAGATTTTACATCTAACAAAATATATAACTATCATTTATTTGGCAATATTCTCTGCCTGCTTAATTAATTTTTTTTTTCTCTCTTCAATTTTTATATTTCTTCCAAATGTCCAAAAAAAAAAATTAACTTAAAAGCTGTTAAATTATTATTTTTAATTTTTCTTAGAAAAGAGGGGAGAGGCGGCTGGCGCGACAATCAGAGCAGAGGCGTGGGGGAACCTGTCGCCCACGCCCTCCCCCTCCTTTGGCCAAACTAAGAGCCCAATTAAATAAGATGGAAATGAATAAAAATCTGATAATTCAATCGTCTATAACTCGGAAACCGGGCATCCAAATCGCATCGGATTTTTTGTAATGAGTTTAGAATTTCCTAGAGAATATTCACATGAGACTAAAATTGAATAATTAAGAATATATTTTTTCTTTAATCTAACCATCCGTTCGACCAATCAAATGATAGTAAAAAGGATCATCGTTCTATATTCTCCGAAATTTTCCCATTTATCTGTATATATAAAATTTTCAATCAGTTTTTTTTTTTTTTATCTCTTTTTAATAGCAATCTCGGCACTCCCAAATTTTTATTAAATAAACGAATATTATATAAATTTTAAATAAATATTTTAGGGGTTGTCCACATATTACGTAACGCGTTAAGAGAGGGAGAGGCATGGGCGTAACTAGGGGGTGCCGGGGGGCAGCCCCCCAGAAAGCTCGATGCCCCAACCTACATGACTTCATATCAAAAGATTTCTCATTCAAATAAATTTAGTAAATTAAGTGCAAAATATACCGTCCCCCCGACATTAAAAATATGTTAAATCCCTATATGGCCTCAGTGGCCGTTTAAAATAAATAATTTTAGCATCACAGACTGATCTCAGCTATGGCCATGCCAACATAAATAAAAAAAAGTTATTTAAAAATTTGTCAAAATTCCCTAAACATAGTGTTACCAAAATTTATATTCCACAAATCCTTTCTCTCGTTATAATGACAGATAAATGAAATTATAAGTTAGCTTTAAAAATAAAAGGAAATTGATAATATGATTTAAAAAAAAAAGTGCATGAGGTGGATTTGAACTCGTGAAGTTTGGTTACGAGAGGATGGAAAAAAATTTAGATTGCTCAAGGACCAATTTGCCACCTGAGCCACGCTTTAATTTATTGATCATAGGAAATATAAGCCATATAAGAAACATGAAATAAAAGAAGTATTAAAAAAATTTTAATATTCCACATATGATATATCATTTTTCTTTACTTTTTATGCAGATTAATAATTTATATTCAAAATTTCAATTGAATGCATAGTTTTCAAATATTTCAATGGGCAAACGTCAGATAGTTTAAGCCTTAATGTAATTAAATCAAAAACTCTATCTAACATATGATACATCTAATTAATTCTTGAATTCCCCCTGATTTCAGAGAACTAAAGCCCTTTTAATTATATGATCTAATTTGGGAGTTATTGGCAATCAAAGTTAAGCTTAATTTCGACCTTAATGACATCAACACTCAATTCTATATATTTTCGAAAAAAACTTATTTACCATTGACTGATTAAAACCAAATTTTTTTCCAGAGATTTATAATTAAAAAATAAGTGTTTTTCTAAAGTTTCATTGAGATTGGTAAAGAAATAAATAAAATATTGACTATTTTGTAAATGAGTTTTAGAATTTGGGATCTCAGTTGCAAGCCTAGAGGCGGTTCATAGGTCGCTCTCTTTACCCATCCGGGATTCCGAATTCTAAAACTTAATTTACAAAATAGTCAATATTTTATTTATTTCTTTACTAATCTCAATGAAACTTTAGAAAAAAACTCATTTTTTAATTATAAATCTCTGGTAAAAATTTGGTTTTAATCAGTCAATGTTAAATAAGTTTTTTCGAAAATATATAGAATTGAGTGTTGATGTCATTAAGGGCGAAAATAGACTTAACTTTGATCGCCAATAACTCTCAAATTAGATCATATAATTAAAAGGGCTTTAGTTCTCTGGAATCAGGGGGAATTCAAGAATTAATAACATGTATCATATGTTAGATAGAGTTTTTGGTTTAATTACATCAAGGCATAAACAATCTGACGTTTGCCCATTGAATTATTTGAAAACTAGGGATGCTATGGAAATTTGTATTATAAATTATTAATCCGCATAAAAAGTAATGAAAAATGATATATCATATGTGGAATATTAAAATTTTTTTAATACTTCTTTTATTTCATGTTTCTTATATGGCTTATATTTCCTTTGATCAATTAATTAAAGCGTGGCTCAGGTGGCTAATTGGTCTTCGAGCAATCTATATTTTTTTCATCCTCTCGTAACCAAACTTCACGAGTTCAAATCCACCTCATGCACTTTTTTTTTAAATCATATTATCAATTTCCTTTTATTTTTAAAGCCAACTTATAATTTCATTTATCTGTCATTATAATAAATTAAAAGAAAAAATAAATATTTATATAAAAAATTATTCTAAATTATTTTTTAAAGTTAAAATATTTTATTTTATAAATTTTTTTAAGATTAATTGTCAAAGAGTTGGTCGTCCATTTGACAGCATCTCTGACCTTGTGTTCTCTTCATGTTTCCCTCGTCTTTTTACCGCCTAAATTCAGCTCTCGTCACATTTATAAAAGGTAAATTTAATTATTTCTTTTGATAATCCATTCTGCATGATTTTATTATGTAATATTTATTTCTAACAAATTAAATCATTTTATGTGAGTTTGAGTTGAGAAAACTAATTGCCCAGCGTTTAACCTTTCATCTCATCTTTCCCATTTATTTATTTTCTATTATAAACCCTTGATTGTATTTTTATTAATTATTTTAATTTCTCTAATTATTTTCTTAAATGTGAGTGAATTATTTTAAGCAAAATCAGTCTGACAGGTCTTACAGCTAAGTTAATAAAATTTTAATATAACGTCTTTTCCACTTGAATTTAAAAATTCTAACTGTGTGAACTGTGATTTAAATTGATAGCATGCTCTTTTTATTCATAGAAAGTCTTATGTGATGTAGTTGTAATTCTAAATATTTTTTCTTTTTATTTAACAGTAGATAGAAAAAATAAGTTTCCAAATAGTTTTGATTTCATTTTGGAATCAGATAATATTAATCTTTTTCCCCATTAAACGAATATTTATAATGCTGACATCCTTATGTACCTAACAGTTATATATATTTTTTAGAAAAAATCAATTTTTATATTTAAAATAAAAAATGATTTTCTAATTTGAAAGAGAAGGTAATGGATTTATCAAAATCATTTATGAATTTATACCCCCCATTTATATATATTGGATCCCACTGATTCTCATCATTAATAAATTTAAAAAAAATTTCTCTTTTATTTTATTGGCTCAACTTTTGTTCTCTAATCGTGTGATTTTCAAGTACAATTTTGTTACAGACACTTATTATTTGCAATTAGGACTTTTGCTGGATCAAATACATTTAATTAAATTGATGTGAGAGGCGTCCACTAACGGCTGGTTTTATTCTCCGGTTCCTTCTATACTTATTATTTGCATTGAAGAGAATTAAACCAGGATTTTTAACTCAAAGTTTAACAAATAAAATATAATAGAAACAATTTTTATAATGACAAATGTCAGTGTGATCCAATATATATATATTTTGTTGATTGGGTAATGAAGTAGAGGGCGTGAATGAAAAGGTGGATCGGGGAAAAAGTCTAAAAGTCATTCAATATTATTATCGATATCTCTCTGTAACTGAGGGGTGGGTCTAATGGGAGTGATGGTCTCTCAAATAGATATGGGGAAATAAAAAGTTGATATAAAAGAGATAAATGTGAGGTATGATTAAAAATTAGAATATGTCTCGAGATTAGATTGTAACATTGATATGTTTTGAGATGTGTGTGTTGGATGATGTGGAGAGTATATATATATATATGGGTGATTCTACGCTATTTGAATTTTATTGGTCAGTGGAAAAAATATATGTTAAAATAATTATATCATTGATACTGTATTCTTAAATAATAAAGAATATCGTGTTTTATTGGGGCCATTTAGTCAATTCACGATAACTGTTTCATTTTAGGAATTAATAGTTGAAAATAGTCATAAATGTATACTATTCTGGGTGTCCCATTTCTAGTTTTTTTACTAGTTTTGTTCGACGTTCATTTATTTATTAACTTGACATAATATTTTTTACTATGATTATAAACATAAGTAAACCCCAAAACTTAATTAATGTAATTACATTAAAAAAGTATTTGTTATTATAAAAAAAAATCCTTGTTTTCACATGACCTAAAAATGATGTCACCTATTCAGGAAAAATTAAAAGATAAAAATTTATCATAAAAACTGCCAAAGGATAACAATGGCCATGAATAACAGGCGTAGAACAGTCTGAAGTAAGAAGCAAGCTAACGGCGTTGAGCATAATTCAAATAATATAGCTTTAGTTATTGTTGAATTGTCATAAAGTGTGTTTGGGCCAGTTGATGCAATATACTCCTTTAAACTTCATTCATAAAATCCCAATGGAAAATTATTTTTCCTAGACTGCTAGATCTCTAAAGGATAGATTCTTAAACAATTTCTCTTTTGCAGGTTTGTGTTTCTCCAGTGTTCAGTGTTTAGTGATCAGTGTTCACCTAGTGCAATCACCTGGATCAGCTCTACGAGTGCAAAGGAGCTTCGATGGATCAGCTCTACGAGGGCCAGGCTAGGAGCTTCGAGCGACCGTCAACCCCTCAGAAGGTGAATATTTTATACTCTAAACATACCCTTATAAATCCAAAAATATATCTGATTTTAATTTATATTTTTTCATTTTTGTTACAGATTCCAGAGGGTCAACAGAACAAAGGTATTATGCATGGTGCAAGAATATTAAAGGGGGTAGATTAGATCAGCTTTTTAGGATGTTCTTCTTTTGCTAAACGAATACAAATTTAATTGTATTCACTTTTCGATATTTATAATATAGAAAATTTATTTTTACACCCTATTTTTACACCTTAAAGTGTAGTTTAAAAATTTAAATCTAGAGGGGTGGAGGGTGCACCATGCCAACGAGCCAACGAGAGGGATTTTGTTATGAATCTGTAGCTCCTCCTCGTGAATCTAATAGTGGAGAAACCAAGGTAAATACTTTCATTCTCAGGCCTCTGTTGGATAGCTGTTGTTATTAGCTTAGCTCGTTCGTTTTGTTAGGATGCCTTGATTTGTTCTTTTAATTTAGGATCCATACAGAGAGCTAAAATGAAAGATATTCTCGTTGATTTATTCCATGAACGGTTCATAAGAAGATGCGGCCAGATCTGATTGATAGATCGAAGTCCAGGTTAAAAATGTTCTTGTGTTTTGCGAAAAGACGTCTTTTGTTGACGCACTCGGGAGTCTGATATGTTTTGATATCCTTGAGGGTGGGTTTGAGGTGGCTCTATAAGTAAATCGAGTCAGGGAAGGGTTGCCGTTTCTCCAGGAATAGCCTGGAGGGTCCAAATTGAAATCCTTGAGGCTAGGAACCCGAGGACTCCACCGATCTGATGGTGGAGACGGGGTTACAAATACTCTCACTATTGTCTCGTATTTTGTGTTAGGCTAGGTAGGATCTCTTCCACGTTAGCCCCCGCACTCGTTTGCCTGTCTCTCTCATTCTCACTGATATGATTTTCTCCGACTCCCGGTTTACGGTATAATATATATATATAATTTGTATTCAGCAAGCAAGAGATAATTAATTATTTAAAACCTTCTTGCCTTTCTTTTTTTATTAATTTCATTTACTACATACACTTTTTGCTGTAGTAGATGAAAGTATCTTTTTTGGTGTTTATTTTTTATTTAGTGTTTATGTGAGTGTAAAAAAGTGAGAGAAGAGAGAAAATTTTCAATATTTTTTGGAAAATTAAAGGTAAACATAAATAAATTAGACCACACTAATTCAAAATTCTTATAAATTAACTGATTACAATTAAGACTAATTTCAAATTTTTTTCAGGTCAGGAATTATAACATGTTTAATAACACAATTAAGACATTTAAATATATAAAAAATTTCGCAAATGAAAGGTAAATAGTACATTAACTTGATATTCTCATAATTAACTGATTAGAGTCAATACTAATTCAATTTTTGTTTTTAGGACGACTCATTTCCATAAATAAATAATAATATTTATCCAAAAGACCGACGAAAGATGTGCTCACTATACATCTGACTTTATACTAAATATTTAAAAAGCCAGCGATGAAGAAAGTTGTATTTGACTTCACAGCCCATCGATTCTAATCTTTTCATTTGCCTTTTTCTTTGAGCAATGAAGTCAAACTTTTAATTTATGCTCTTATTCTGTAATGGAATGTTTTACCTAGTAGATATTAGAGGAGTAATTTCTAAAAGGTAATTTTTTTAATATTATAGAATTAATATATTATGCATTTAAATAATTTCGATTGAATATAATTAGTTAGAATACAAATTTTTTTTTCAGATAACTTGTAGATGATCTTTTAAAATATAGAAAACATGAATGAATTCCTGTGATAAAATTAAAACAAGTCGAGAATTGAAGTTTCTGAAGTTGAATTACTTAGAAGAAAATAAAATTTCATCCACGTAAAAATTCCAACATTCAAGAATTGAAATTGACTCATTTGTGTCTGTTACTGGAGGGTGAGATTATCTCACACCTTTCAATTCCAATGAGGCGATTTCTCGAACACGAACGAGCTAACATTCCTTAATCCCAGCTTATCCTGCTTAGCTCTTCGCCACCTCATTCAAGAAACTTTTCTATCAATCGTTTGGACATCATTTACTAATATTAAAATACCCGAAGAATGTCCTAGAATTTGTTTCTTTTTATTTTCTACCACTTTCAAGATACAGTGAAAAATAAAATTTTTTTAAATGACTACAAGCTGCTAGAGGCCATTTATTCACATCGAAGGGCTTTAAAAGAAGATGAAGATAATTTTTTTGGCCGGCTTAGAAGGAACCTACTTGATGTTGTCTTATCTAATAGTAATGTTGTCTTATCTAAAAGGCTCGGCTAATCCTTCCAAACAACAGCAAAATACTTCAAACAGAATTGTAAAAAGATTAAATTATAAAGCAGCCCGATAAAAAATAAAAATTTTGTATATTGTTATAAGCTCAGGCATTCCAAAAAAGGAAGCTTTATTCCGTTAAAATTTGAATCGTTTCTTACAAAATTTATATCATCTTATTATTATATGAATCTGGTATGACAAGCACAGAACACAACTTTCAATTACCGAAGTTAAGAGAAAATTGTGTGCTGTGCGACCATCACACCAAATTTTTAATTACATAATTTCTAGAGGAACCTCGATGTTGGATGAGAGGCGCCAAAAATGACCAGGCATGGAAGGCCAGAAACGGCCCTGCCTATGGGAGAAATCGTAACTTTGGAAATATTATATAAATATATATAATAAACTCTAATTAATAACTAATAAGTTTTAGGAATTTGGGGA
The DNA here is from genome assembly GCA_023213315.1 of Euborellia annulipes. NCBI lineage: Eukaryota > Metazoa > Arthropoda > Insecta > Dermaptera > Anisolabididae > Euborellia > Euborellia annulipes. The sequence continues at coordinate 27,857 of JAKCPI010009012.1, forward strand.
TGAAAATAATTTTCCTGTAATCCCTAGAAAGTCCTCTTTAAGCATAAAAAATTTCGTTTCAAAATTCCAAAGGGAAATTGATCAAATAGAGAATGACAGACAGACGGACAAACGGACATTAGCGAATTATATAGGGTCTAAATATATTTATTACTTTCTCTTATCTCTATGTTTTTTGTTTTTCTAATTCATTTCGGCTGCATTTGACTTATATAAATATTTATTTAGATACATGTAACGATGGCTTCATCATCTTGAAATTCGAATGTACCGTACTGTCGAAAACTAATCATATATCGACACAAAAAATCTGGTGTGACAAGCACAGAATGCAACTTCCGATTACCAAAGGTAAGAGAAAGTTGTGTGCTGTGCGACAGTCACACCAGATTTTATATTTATATCACGCTCTATTAGGGCAACTTCCCGTTGGAATTTCTAAATCAAATTTTTTATGCTTAAAGAGGACTGACCTTTTGTCAAAAAAAAATTTAATATTAAATTTTCTGGGGGGGGGAGGGGGGGGGGCAGCTCAGCTCTATGGAAAGAATGTTTACAAGTTTTACAAGGGTGTGGGGAGGGGGGCTGCCTCAGATGGCCTTTGTGTTTGATCATTGTCCCCTGCTGACAGTAGTACAGTAGAAAATATACAGTATATATGCCTAAATTTATTACCGACCACCCTTCTTCCTTCATCACCGTTTTTTACTTCTATAAAAAAAAAGATTTTAACCAACCCTTAATTTGAATTTATCTACACAGTGGCGCAGCGAGGGGGGAGCAAGGAGGGTCATCATGCCCCCCCGGGCGCTACTCGCAAAGGGGCGCCAAATGGTCCGCAAAACAAAAAATTGCTGGATAATTTTTATTATAATTGATTTCTGGAAATATATTTTAAATTTAGTTCCAGTGTAATATAATAATTTTGTAATATTTTACCGATATAATATTATAAGATTTTCGAATGGGGGGGGGCGCTAAAAGGTATTGTGCCCCGGGGGAGTTAAGCTCGCTACGCCACTGTATCTACATTATACTTTTATTTTATATCATTTCTGGTATAAATCTACCCCAGGGCTACCTTTCAGGGAACAAACCTTTATTCACTCTATAATTTTAATACTCTAAAGTTGGTATGTCATTTTTTGAAAGCTTGAAATGTTAAAAATGAAAACAATTGCTAAGTTCACTTTTTAATTGTCATCAAATCACAAAAATATAATAAATTTTATATTTCTTTTATAATAATAATGATTGTTTAATTTATTCACAAGCAATCAATTAAGAAATAAAAATAAATATGGGCTTAGAGAATATTAGAGGAGGCTATGGACGTTGTCCACCTTTCATCTTAGGCAGCTTAGTAATTATTTGTTTCATTTTAACATTTAATTGGTGGTCGCTTTCAGCCCAAAATTATGATCTTATTAGACAATTAGAAGATTTAGGCGATCAACTTAAATTAAGGTGCGTATATATATATATATATATATATATATAATTATATTCAATGTTTTTTATTGATATATATATATATATAATTTGAAGAAAAGTTGCTGTTGAGCAGCAAATAAAGAGAGCCTTTGGATGCCAAATGCCGAAAAGGAGACGCTTTCTTATAGTCTCTCACTAAACATGATACTCGCCTGATTTTGTAAAAAAATATACATGTACACAAATTCTTGCCGCAAAAACAATGACAACTTTGTGCCTAATTAATTTATAAGCCAACGAGGACTGAGAATGGACAAATAAATTTTGTGCGAAACGCCTCCTTTTCGGCAAAAATTTAGCCTTAATAATCAAAAAGTTTGTTATATAACTGTACAGTGATGGTCAATATTAAGTCCCACCCATTCGTTTTCTACTTGTGATTATTTCATTGTTTTTATAAAAGAAAATGAAAATCTTTATTTCTAGGTTTGAACCATGAAAGTTTCCATTAAACAAAAAATATTTAATATAATCGTTATTTGCATAGAGTTCACAATATCTTTCAGATTAGACATGTGTCATCCAATTGTCTATTGTATACGGGCCTTATTCACCTTCAAAGAGTTGTTAATGACCTGACCAGACAATTCCCGGAGATTGACCTGTTTGTAACCCCCCTTGACAGGATTCGGGCAATTTTGTCATAATCAACCAATTGTCACACACTTGTATTTGTATTTGTATACTTTATCTACCCATTCATTTTTGTAAACAATTTTTGTAATTGTATATTAATTTGAATTTATGGGCTTTGCCCGTTTGTAATAATAAATACTAATAATAATATTTTTTAAAAAAACAATGAAATAATCACAAGTAGAAAACGCCTGAGAGGGACTTAATATTGTAGCTCACTGGACATGTTGAGACAATTATTTAATTCAACAAAGTGAAATAGATACTTTATTTAATCGATAAAGATCTGTGGCTGTAGGTTTAATGATGATGAAGTCAGGAAAAAAAACAAAATGAGTGCAGCTAAATATTCTTTTATTTCAATTCTCGCCCTCATGGCTGACGTTTCGGCCTAGGCCATCTTCAGAGCTGGCTGGCAATAATCAAAAAGTGTGAAAATTTGTAACAACAGCGACAACATTCAGTGGTCCGCTCACAGCAAAACGTTGGCTGTGAGCGGACCATATGCTACAAATTTCCACACTTTTTAATTATTGCCAGTCGGCTCTGAAGATGGCCTAGGCCGAAACTTCAGCCGTGAGGGCGAGAATTGAAATAAAAGAATATTTGGCTGCACTCGTCTTGTTTTTTTTCCTGACTCCATCATCATACTTTATTTATTTTAATCATAATGTGGTCCAATTTGTTCCTTTTGAGAAAAAAAATCTTGAATTTTTTTATATTAAATTAAAATAAATTATATTATATTAGACAAAAGCCCTCGGGTTTGGTGTAGGGTTAGCGTGCCAAACTTCTATATCGAGGGTCGCGGGTTCGGATCCCAGGGCAGTCCGATGATTTTATTTAAGCCATTTGGATACCAAACTTAAAAAGAATGCCTGGACCCCAAATACATATAATTAATAAATAAGAGTATCGTTTAAGTCTTATATGGCCCGAGTTGCCGAGAAGACTGAGTGTATGTGTGTGTGAATGTGAGTGTGGATAGGATATTAGACAAAAAATTCTTTATACATTTAAAATATTCCTGAAATATATTAATAATTTTTTACTTTTTTAGTTCGGATGAATTGGATCGATGTGATCGACAAAGAGGGTCTCTAGAATCTAGAAATAAAAATAATGAAGACGAACTGGCCCGGCTTAGAGTACGATACGAACAATCTCATAGCGATGCTAATGTTTTTGAAAATAAATTTAAAGAATCTCAGACGAAAATTGAAGAAATGGAAAAGAAAATCGATGAAGTTACAAAACAGAATATGATCAATGATGAACAATTAAAGGCATTAAATAATGAAAAAGATGATATACAAAATACTGCTAATTTATGTGATTCGGAATTGGCATCATTGAAAAAATTAGATCTTTCTAAAGATGCAACATATCAAACTTTGCGCATTGAAAATGAAAAATTCAAAACGGATAATGAAGAACAAAAAAAGGATATTGAAAGACTTAATGAAAAAATTAAAACGGTAATTTTAATTAATTCAAATTACACAATTTTACATATTTATTAATTTAAATAGCCGACAAAAGTTAAGGACCCGGGATTTGATCGTCGGATCCTCCGATTTGTACTCAGTGTGCCCTAACCTCTGGACCACAGCAAGGCATTCAGCTATTTAAATTACCTGAGATCGCTAAATTAGGTGGCACCCTAACTTTTGTCAGCTATTTAAATTTATAAATATTATATTGTATAAATATGATTTTTCTTCACGGATCTGTGCGTGATTATATATAATATCTTAAATATTATGTATATAATTTCATATTTATTAATTGCCCTAATGAGAGGTATTCTCATTTCGACCATCTAGATTGCGCCTGGTTGATGGAGAAATTTGTCGCTTCGTATTTGAGTCCGATTCTCCCGACACGTTTTGAGGTCCTCTTGAGTCCAAAAAAGTGGTTTTCGCAACATGGTTTATCTGGGTGTCTGTGTTCAATTTAAATCATGAAGGAATTGAGCTAGGAGGTTGAAATTTTATATTCAAGTTAGGGACCCCCCTGAGACATGCAAATAAGCTTTTAATCAAAATCTGTCTAAAAGTACTAGTACTTTACTGATGTACTTTTTCAGTTTTTTGCGATTTTCTCAAAATTCGCTCCAACGATTTTGTTTAAAATTCAAAAATCAATTATTTTTTAGATGTTCCTTAAAATATATATTCTCATTTTCCCATTGAAATCTTCTGAAGACCACTTTACTCTTGTACTTAATGCGTTTTCTACTTGTGATTATTTCATTGTTTTTAAGAAAATGAAAATCTTTATTGAAAATTTCCTAGTTTTGAACCATGAAAGTTTCCATTTATTTTGTTTTTTAAAAACAATGCAATAATCACAAGTAGAAAACGCATGGGAGGGAGTTAATATTGTCCCTCACTGTACAATATTACATTTTATTTTGAATAAATTGATCCCTCCAGGCATTCTAAAGCCTTGTTACACGGCGACCACCTATCCCGATTTTCAGCCCAACTTGGCATTATTAAGGAGGATCTTAGTGACAGTTCTTTCTTCAACCCTGGCCCGCCGGCAAAACAATGAAATAATCATATGTAGAAATTAGAGGCTAAGCGGGATACGCTCTAGATTACTGATCTGATTTCAACCCAACTTGGTTCGAGTTCAGGTTGCAGTTCAAACGTAGAAGAGAATTTCACAAGTTACCATCTTCTTTAATAAAATCAATCATATGGAGAAACATATGGGCGTTCTTTAATATCGTCCCTCACTTTTCGTCTCTGCTAAGCCTTAGACCACTTCCTCGATTTATAAAAAAAATTATTAAGCTAGAACTAGAGAAAAAAAATGTTAATATTATTTTTTTTTCCAGTTAAAAGATGAAATGTCCGCATTGAAAGAAAAAACTCCAGATATACCACCAGGTAAGAATAATTCATGTTAAAATTTTTCTATATATTATTTATTCATATAACCATTCGAAAAATCTCTCATTTCCATTCGTTTTTTACTTTCTCTTACCCTATATATGAAATATATAGAGAGAAAGTATTGCGATCATGTCGAAAATTCGACCGCCCGGCGGTACCTACATTTTTCGCTTATTTAAATTAATAAATACTTGGTTATATGTTTTTTAAAAATATTTATTGTTTTAGTTGAACCTTCTCTGCCATCGCCAAAATCCGAGCCTACAAATGATGCTCCTTTAGAAGAAGGTTTTGGACAAGATATGGACAATAAAGAAAATAATGGTGCAGAATTAACTGGTAATCTCTCCAAATAAGGGCTATAATTTAAATAATTTAATATCGTTGAAATAGAAAAACCTTAAATTTGATTCTACTCCTATCGATCAACGGTCCATTTTTATTTTAAGATTATTTAAAGATTTATTCTTGTTTGTTGCCCAAAAAATTATAAGATTTATATTATATATATATATATATATATATATATACTGTCCGGCATAATGAATAGTAGGTTTTAAAAGGGACATAACTTCGAAACAAATTGAAAATTATATTGAAACAAACATTGAAAACAAAGAAAAATATATGCCATTTATCATACCATATAAGCCATTACTTGGTTTTGAATATGACACCATACAATGGTCGCCATCACGTTCAGCGCATTCCTCCTGGCGTCGAATGAAAGCTTTCATTGCCCAATCTGACTGCCCTTGACTTCTTCTTGTGGGGATACTTGAAGAGTAAAGTGTACACGTCCTCATACCGTGGCTGAACTCAAGGAAAGGATACATACAGCTGTGGAGGAGATTCTATTGAACGTTCAGGATCGGGCGATGGAAGCTTTCATTCGACGCCTGGAGGAATGCGCTGAACGAGATGGCGAACATCTGTATGGTGTCATAATCAAAACCAAGTAATGGCATGTATGATATGGTAAATGTCATATATTTTTCTTTGTTTTTAATGCTTGTTTCAATAAAATTTTCAATTTGTTTCGAAGTTCTATCCCTTTTATATCATACTATTCATTATGCCGGATCCTGTATATATTTTTCATATTATATTATCAAAAAATTAAATAATTTTTATTTTGCCTTGATCTAAAATTAATTTTAACATTCTATTTCAGATAATAATGATCCTCTACAAGACGATCGATTACATGATGATCTTGATAAACCTCTTAATAACAATAATTAGAAATTGAAACTTAAAATGAAATTATGTATATATTATTGTATACCAGTCTATTGATTATTTCAAAATACGGTAATCTTATTTTTTTTTTCTCTTCATTACATTATAATATCCTTACCTTAGGATTTATTGAAATGGAAGTGTGGAAATGGCAGGGATTATTTCTTGAGAAATAAAATTTATTTTCAACTCAATATAAATGTATATTTAATCTTTTTTTTTAGAGTTGATAAAGGCTTTAAATGTACAAATATAATATTAATAAATGGGAAAATGTTTTTTCACTTTCTTTATTCGCCCACCCTAGCCAGTAGAGTTCGAGATTTTCAATTCTTATTCTCGCCCAAGTGCGGATTCCATGAGAAAGATGGTGATCCAGGCGATCATCCCCAATCACTGTAAATATTTATATGTATTTCACGAAGTACACTCACGCATATATAAATACAAGGTTCGCCACCAAAATTTAAGGCGATGTCTGCGATTGTAAGTTTTTCTATTCTTATATATTTCTCTAAAGGTGTTCAATTTTTGATACGCACCACACCAAGTAAAATATAGGCCAGGGGTTCCCAACCCCCGGCTCCCAAGGGTGATTGGCTAAGGGGTGCCGCGAGATATTGAGATAAACCAAAACTGAAGCTAACAAAACTATTGATGTATTTTTACTCAGTGATTGTAGTTACTATATTATGGTTTACGTTACTTATTATATAATATTTCAATAAATTTACATATAAAACTTAATTTTTTTTTTTAATTCAATGAAGGGTGCTTCTAGTGTTTAATGTTATTTCCATTGACGCCGTGAACTTCAACAGATTGGGAAACTCTGATATAGACGATTTGTACATTTAAGACCATGCTCAAAAAAAAAAGATTAAAAAACATTTATTAGGATGAAAAAAATTTTTTTTCTTTTAAAAAATATTTTTTTACCTGCAAAATATTTAAGATTATAATTTGCGATTGTCTTCCAATCTCTTTAAAATTTAATTTCTAATTTTCACACATATATATATATATATATATATATATATAATATATATATATATATGTGTGTGTGTGTGTGTATGTGAAAGTAGGTTTTCTCGGGTTAGGTTGTAAATCTCAACAAATAAAACGACTTAACCAGAGAAAAACCTACCCTTACATAGATCATGCTGCGGAAGCCTTCCAGAATATATATATATATATAAATTTTCTAGGGTTAACTCGGTATTTGAAGTTGAGATTTACTCGACGTTTCGGCTCTCATTTTGGAGCCATTTTCAAGAGAGAAGGGAGTTAGAACGTTATGATGGAGGAGGGTTGTTTACGAGGTCTGGTTCCCAGATTGGTGGATGCCTCAGAGGTTTGAATTTGTCTCTGAGATCTGGATGAAGCTTGGAAAGAGACAAATACAAACCTCTGAGGCATCCACCAAACAGGAGGGTTGTTTTCTGGGACCATCAAGCCTGCGTCCCAGTAAACAACCCTCCTACATCATAACCTCCCTTCTCCCTTGAAAATGGTTCCAAAAGGAGAGCCGTTTCGGCAACCGACTTTACCCGAGTCAACTTATCTTCGCTAAGGCACCCGGTCGCGGAAGCCTTCTAGAACATTTATATATATATATATAATAACTAAGGGATCGCCTCTCCTCAGACAACAGATAGTCCGTCACAAAATTTGATCAATCTTAGTCTAACTAACGCAGAATGAACGACAACAATCGCACATTATTATTATTTTTTTTGTTGTTTTCATTCTTCTGGCAGCGTTTTTATTGTCCGACTATATTAGTGGTTTTTAGGACCCAAATGATGGCGATCGGTGATATAATTTTTATTTAGCAATATTAGATTTAAAAAATTAATTTAAAAGATACAGTATTATTTTTTTAATTTGAGAAAAACTTTAATTTTCTTCAAATGATTTCTAGATTTTTTTTTTTAATTTCTAAATTTAAAATTTTAATTTAAATTAAATTAAATTTTTAATTTTTCTATTTGAGTTTGAGATTGAATTGAATTATATATCTTGGCCAGCTAATACAAGAACAAATTAATGACAATTTTGTATTCAATAATCACTAGGACAGGTTTTTTAATCTACAATAAACATTATCAAATTTTATATTAAATAATCAGAAGCCTAACTTGCGTTAAAATGAAGGCATTACAAAATTGGTAGTAGTTGTTCTTACCCAGACACCTTGGAATATTGCAGCATTATTGCAGAAACATTACGAATCTTGCATATATTGCCAATATTGCAGGAATATTGCAAATCTTTCAAAATATTGGCAACATTGCTGCAATATTGCATCGGCAATATTCCAAGCTAGGATTATTGCGGCAATATTGCTGTTTCAACTGCAATATTGTCAATATTGAGCAAGATCGGCAATATTCCAAGCTGTCTGGGTATATTAAAATTCAAATAATTTTGAGATCCTTCTAATGAATGATGATATTATTTAAGAAAATATTAAACCTCTACATGCCAAATAAGGAGAAAGGATCTGCATTGCATATTCATCAACTCATTCTAAAATGTTCAATCAATTTTCAATTTTATTTTACTTATATATATGTACTAGACGCAAAGCCCCGCCTTCGGCGGGGCTTTCCGTCTAGCCAGGGGGCTGCGCCCCCTGGACCCCCTTGCTCGCCTACCTATATACATACCGGTACATACATTTTCCCTTTTCATTTTTATATATAGAGATTATTTTAACGGTTAATTATTCATGAACTTAAGATTTTTTGTGAATCATATCCTTTCCAAGACTCTCCCGGTACACAGACAAAAAATTTACTCCGATATTTTAGAATTCAAAATGTAAATAAATAAACATGGGTAAATATTTATATTTTGTTACCATGGCAACTATTTCTCCTAATTTTTATTTTTTTCTTATTTTAACGGTTAATTACTCATTAACTTATTGTTATTTGTGAAACAAAACCTGTCCGGAACTCTCACAAACATACACAGAAAATTTCATCATAATTGGTTCAGTCGGTTAGGAGGAGTTCAGTCACATACACACGTACAGAAGAATTATATATATAAAGATATATATAAATATTGATAAGTCCCAATATTGTAAACAAAATCTACATTATAAATTATGCCCAATCGCACCGCACACTTTAAGTATGACTTAAAATTAAGTATCAACAACCTGGCAACGTTGTAAATTTAGTGATATTCTGGTGATTTATTTTTAATTTAATAATTTTTTCTTTTTAATAATCATTAACTAAATTAAATACATATTGTTTATAAATATTAATTTCAGAAAAATGAGAAAATCAGAAACAAAATATTAATTTTCATGATTTTTGATTAATTAATAGCAATTTTATATATAGGCTACTATATATAAATATTAATAACGATATGTCACTCTATAACAGTGTTTTTCAATCTGTGGGTCGGGACCCCTAGGGGTGGCGAAGCCCTACACGGAGGGTAGGCGGCAAAAGGAAAAAGGCAAATTTCTACACGATAATAAAAACATAATTTCATGGAGAAGGGAAATAGGTACCAAAATAGAGAAAATCATATAACTTACATAGTCTTTTGATTTACAATCTTTTTGTCGGTCATGAACCAAGAGAATCGCCAGGATTTTTCAACCTGTAAATTCAAAAAGATTGAAAAACACAGCTCTACTACTAATATAAGACTGGAAAATTTCGTTTCAAAATTCCAACGGGAAGTTGGTCAGAGCGTGACAGACGGATGGACAGACAGACCCTCCTCTAATATAATATAGATCATCCTCGAAAATATAGTTCATATTGTTCATGTTTTTTATAAGAAAAATCTAAATCGAATCCAAAAAATGTATTATTATTAGTTAATTAATATTATATTATCAATATTGTTTTTTAGCTTAAGTCATTGCTAAGCCCCCGAAATCGAGGGCTTAAATATTTGGGGGTTAAGTATGAAATTTAACAAACTTTCATTGTCATCCGTTGCTAACCACGTTCGTTGCTAAGATAACACGTTCTCTGATTGAAAATAAAATCATGTTTCAAGACCCAAATGGCGTGAATAAAGATGTCAGGACCCCCAATATATATTTATTAATAAATAACAGTATCGTTTAAGTCTTATATTATTAAATCACAAATAAATCAGCAGAATATCACTAAAATTTACAACGTTGCCATGTTGCTGATACTTTATTTTAAGTTATACTTAAATTGTGCGGTGCGATTGGGCATTAATAATTTAAGAAACTATTTAAGTCTGTGTTTTTCATTTCTACTATATTTTATAGCTAATAAAAAAAAAAAAAAATTATTTTACCCATTCCGATTTTAGGCTCTTTTAATTCTTAACGATGGTGTGGTCTGGTAATATTAATATATTTTAATTATAAGAGGTTTTTCTCAGACTACAAAAATTCTAGGTGGTCTTGAATATTTAATTTCTAAATTATTAGAATGAATTAAGTCAAAAGTGCTGAGGCGATAAATTTATTCGACCTTTCGGCATACAGCCATCTTCAGAGCACTAAAAAATAACGAGATATATATACACATATATACAATAATTATAAAAGAATTCTAAAAAATACCTTTGAATAATTTACACCAAAAACAAAAAAAGAGGAGATAAAATTGAAAAATTTAAAAAAATGAATATCTAATAAAAACTTGAATCAATTCCAAATAAATAAAAAGCATAAATAAAAATGAAAATAAAAAATAAAAAATAAAAAATAATAATATTATCAAAAAAATGTTTTCAAAAACGGGAGACTATTAACTCATATATATAAATATATATATATCTTCATACAAGTTTTTTAGCAACTCTTTACATGTTATTAAAAAAAAAAAAAAAAAAAAAAAATTATTCACAGTCTATTAATAATATTCAAATAACAAATTGATGAAAGTTCACTCTCGCACTTATAGTTGACAGCATTGTTGAGGTTTTTAATAATAAATAAGGATTCTTTGAACTTCCTTCTGTTTTGCTCGTTCTCATTAGCCATTATACAAGGATCTTCAAAATTCCATTTATGTCTTTCATCAATATAATGTTGTGACAATGCACTAACAGGTTCTAATTTAATGCACGAATTAACGTGTTCTTTTATTCTTATTTTAAGTTTACGACCTGTTTCCCCAAAATAATATAAATTTCTTCCATTATTCTTGCATGTCTCACATTGTATACGATAAATAACACCGTTTTTTTCGAAAATACCAATTCTTGATTTATTATTGAAGAAGGATCGAATAGGTTTTTCAAATCTAAATGCAAGATTTATTTTATGAATTTTGAATATCTTATTAACCATAAATGAAACACCATTAATATAAGGTAAGGAACCATGGTAAGTTAATGCACGATCATCTTGATTTCTTTTAATAACATGTTGAGTATTCAAGTTAGAATTTTCTTTTAGTCTTGCCCGTTGAAATTGTAAAATTACATCATTAACAAATTTAGGAGGATAATCATTATTAAATAATTTGTTTTTCAGCTTGTTAATATTTTCTTCTATAAACTCCGAGTGACATATCATATAAATTCTATTCATATAATTTTTAATAATGTTTCTTTTTTGTGATAATGTGTTTAATGAATAAAAATTCATAATTCTGTCACTTTTCATTGGTTTTTGAAATATGTTGGTTTTAACACTTCCGTCATTAAGTACAATAATTAAAATATCAAGAAAACTAATAATGTTATTCTTAGTGAATTCTATAGTAAATTTTATATTTGAATGATAACAATTTAATTCATCATACATTGTTTTAATCTTATCTTCTTCTAAGATTATTATACTGTCATCAACATAAAACATGACTAAAGATGGATTATATTTTTTAATGATCTCATCGTAAAAATGGGAAATTAAAATATCTCCCAGCACAGAACTCAAACAATTACCCATAGGAGATCCGTCTTTTTGAATGTAATATTCACCTTTAAATTCAAAAATATTGTTCTTCAAACACAAATTATATAAATCTAAAAATTTTTTAAAGAAATATCAGTCACTTGCTTTAAAATTTCCCATTTTTCTTTTATTACTTTAAGAATGATCTCATTTGGTATAGATGGAAATAAATTGATGACATCTAAAGAAAATATTTTTTTATTGTGAATAATTTTTTTTTTTTTTTTTTTTGTTTTTTTATTTTTTTTATTGTTATCTAATACGATATGCTTCAATTTTTTGCTTTTTTTTTTTTTTTTTTTTTTTTTTTTTTAATTCATTCCCCTGGAGCAGTTTGCTTCATCTGCTCAAATGTAGTTATGCCATCTTTTTTTTCGTCTAAAGAAGGCCCGGCCTCTATATTATATATACATGTATCATATATAAATATATTATTCCCAGCAGCTGTATTATTATGAAAATCGCTCAATTTAAGATGATATTTTTTCATTCATTATTGATCCTCGTTTCTTTAACCGTCTTTCGATTTTTATTTGATGAATATATTAATATGGGAAAAAGTTGAATATAAGACATTTGTTCTTTTTCATAAGAGAATAAAACAATATGACATATCCTCTTTGACTTATCATATTTGAGAAAATATTAACAATTATGTTGAATATTAATTAGATTTATTTATTTTTCAATTTTTTTTTTTGGTTACACATTTACAATAAACATATTATTATAAAATTAAAGGCACCTACTATTGGAAAATTTTTTAGAGATTAAAAAAAAAATTAAAAAAATAATTTCTCAATAAGCATTCCATATATAAAATGAAGGATCTTAAAATCGTTAATCGATCTTATATAGATTATTAATAGACATTTAGAGATATTTCATAAATTTACAAATAAATAAATAAATAATTGCAACGAGTGATTGTATATTTATATAACACCACATGCATATTTTAATAATAATAATAATAATTTATATTTTAACCAAAAAAATGTATACAATAAAACACTACTTTATTCATTGTTTGCTCTCTAATAAATGTCTAGTGATTTTTTTGCATCTGTTTTACTATTTTTTGATGAAATGATTGGGATGCATATTTTAATATGTTAATGAATATAAATACTGTATTATATATAAAAGGTTTTTCTCATTTAATTAACAAAATATATTATATATAGTTAATTTATTTCATTTTAAATAATAAATATAAATAAAAAAAAAATTGCTTTAAATAATTATAAATTATCCTTTTAGCTATAAAACTAATATGTATATATATATAATATATTTACATTTAGATTAGATTCGATATTTTGATATATAACAAATAATTCACATCTAACATTCGTAAAATATTCTAAAATGCAATTTACCCGGTGGTGGGTCAATATCCCATATATTTGGACCCTTTAAATTGTTTTAAATAGGGCAAAAAATATATTTTAAATAATACTTTATTTCTGGAAGAAAGAGACTTCGTGAATTATCGGCAGTAATTAATAGAGTATTTATTTATTTGAATTTTTATTATTATATTTAATTTAAAAACCTTTGAAATCTTTGTGTAAAATGACTAGTAACTTAGTTGTTTGTTTTTTGCTTATTATTATATTATATATTATATAAAACCCTTAAAATATTTTTCTTCCTTATTATTAATAGATTTGGCATATAATTTCATAAGCGTTTTTTTTTTTTGACTTTCATACACACACGAGGGATTTATTTATTTTTATTTTTTAATGATTAGCAAAGCTCATGCAAATGACATTGCTCACACTTTGGGGTAGGGGTGACAAAAAAGATTGGTTCATCCATTCAAGACACAAACATTCATTTTCGAGATCGTGTTAAATTGTTAGTTAGCCTCATAGATTTTTTTTTTTTACCTAATTAAAAAAAAAAATTGAGCAGGGTGCCGATTTTAAATTCGGTTTTCTTTTTTTTTTTCTTTTCATTTTGGGAAATTTCGAGTCTTTAATATCAGATATGATAGAAATGTTAGCCTATTTATATATACAAAAAAAAAATGTTAAATAATTAAAATTGATATTTTGCTGCTTTATATACGGATCACACATCTATTAATAATTTACTACTCGTTCGCTAGATTTATAAAGAATTTGAATATTTCAATTTGATTCTTTTTTTTTTATTTAGAAATTTTAAATTATAACTTTATAATGAATGTTTTATTTGAATTTTTTGAGTGTAGAAGGCCCTGGTTAAATAATATTAGTTACTCGTCGCGGTTATGCCATATGCAAATATGCTTGCCCCACTGTTATAAAAAGAAAAAAATTAAAATAAAGGAGTTATATTAATAGAAGTAAACATCATTTTTTCTTTTTTTTATATATATATATAATAGGGTGGGCCGAAAAAAGTCATTTCTTTTATTTCGAAATTGTAATAGCCGGGAAAAGTTACGAATTATATAAAGAAAAAAATTATCAAAATCGGTTGACCTCTTCCGGTTGCGCATAAGCCCTAAAGTTTGACAAAATATGAATAAAAACTTCATTTTGCGATTTTTTTTTTTTAATTTTTGAATTTGATATTTTCGCGTATTATAATAGTTTGTAACGTCTTCAAAAAGAGCCTAAAAACTTTGTGTTTTAATTTGGTTTAAATCATTTGATATCTTCCGGTCGCGCATAAGCCCCGAAATTTGTCAAAAAAATGAAAGTTACATTTTTACGATTTTTTTTTTTTTTAATATCTTTAATATACTTTTTTTGTTAACTTAATAATTACATTATTTTTATTTTTGAACATTACAGAATATTGTGTTTTTATTGTGGTGTGAATTCAAAAATTAAAAAAATAATCGCAAAAATGAAGTTTTTTCCTATTTTGTCAAACTTTAGATCCTATGAGCGACCAGAAGATGTTAAGCGATTTTGATAATTTTTTTTCTATATAATTCGCAACTTTTCCGCGCTATTACAGCTTTGAAATAAAAAAAATGAGTTTTTTTTCTTGACAATCCTAATATATAATCATCTCTTAAGCTGAGAAATGAGCAAACTCTTCAATTCGAAATTATCTTACTAGTAAATTAATCAAAAAGCTACACAAAAATACAAGTGATTTTCAAATAATTAATTTTTTATCTTTTGTTCTTTCTTCATGCTCTATTTTTTTATGTAGATTCTATAATTAACTAATAACCCGAAGGGACATGTTTGTCTTTTAGGGCACCTCAAATTGCACTGCAAAATTATCTTCATAGATTTCTAATTGGCGATAAAAATTCAATGGCAACTTTGATTTGGAAAAGAGTTGTATAGGAGGCTCATGGCTAATCGGATTACGAATCTAGAGTTGCTACCCAACTCGGTTTCAAATCCCACTTGCTAGAAAAATGTTTGAACATTGCCGGAGTTTCCTCTGTTAATGAGAGAAAAAAAAAATACTTATACCACTATTAAATTAACTCCATAATCATTCAATCAATTGTTAAGGTCACCCTGTTAAGAATCAAATTGAATTTCGCTTGCTTATAAAATAAATTTTACTAATACATGGTTTCCAAATATAAGTAGAGATCTTTGAATTTAAAAAACAAAAATCATATATATAATTAAAATATATATATATATATATATTAAAATGATTTTTGTTTTTCAAATTTAGTTCTAAGATATAGTAATTCTAATTTTTTTAATGCATAATAAAATTAATTTATCATATAACAAAGACTTTGTTTTAAGAGAGAGAGATTGAGGAAGGGATGCATAATAGAATTGATAAAATTTTTGGACGAGGTAATAAATGAAAATAATGATATCATTTAAAATTAGGGTCGTGTAAAGGGCATTAGTAACTGTTAGAGAACTTTTTCTCCTAAAAATATTCATTACTATATAATATAATATTGATATAATCCGCGAACTTTAAATATGCTCTGTTATGAACAGCAAACAGGTTGGAATTTTAACAGTGACCATTGTTATTTCCAGGATTTAAAAGATATCCACGTTTCAAAGTCTTAATTTCCTCAGGTCTAGTCACCAACATTGTGGGCCAGCCTTTGATAGAACATATTAAATTTTATAGGATCTCAAACCAGGTGATTTAATCATAGCTAACTCACAGATTCCAGGTTTAGGTAGATGGATTTTTCAATTTATAAATAAGAAAAATCAAAATTTATCTTATTTTTTATTAAAATTCTTTGGCCAATTTGATTCAAAATTTCGTCCTTTCAGACATCCTCGGGGCCTCAATTTTAGAAGATCCATTATTAAGGTGATTGATAATATCTTATAATGGATCTTCTAAAATTGATGCCCTGATGATGTCTGAAAGGATGAAACTTTGAATGCGCATCAAGTTGGCCAAAAAATTTTAATAAAAAATAAGATAAATTTTGATTTTCCTTATTAAAAGCAGACTTAAAAAACATTCCTTAGATCAGGAGTAGGCAACTAGTGGCCAGGCAATAACGAATTGCATTCACTCCTGTCATACTGTTCTTCCTAAAAAGGTTGCCGACCGACCACTGTCTTTGTGAGGCATAATAGTTTTCCTGTTAAATAATTTTCTAAATAAAACCAATCGATTGCTTAGTGTCACAAATCTTATCCTTAGGATTGTTCAGATTTGAATTCATAATTCAATTAATTGCATTCTTTTTACTTTCGTATCACTGATATCAAAATTAATCTCTGCCAGTGAGCGAACTATGGAATAAAATTTGCAATCTTCGAAGAAACAAAGTCTTACATTGCTGTTTATTAAAATTAAAACAGGGACACCTATGGTCCATTAGCTGCAGTTTTACTTTTTTTTTTTGCCTAGAAGCTTTTCCTTGTTAGCTGTCTCGAATTTTTTAAGAATCGCTCACTTCACAACAAAAAGAAAGTTAAATTATTATAAAAAAAATTGTTAAAGTTATGAAGAAAAAAAATTGTATTTGCCCCCTCTACTACGTAGCAAGAATCTGCTGGCTACTGGATTATTTAAAACTTGATGGATTGGTTCCCTTTTAGTAAAATTTTTGAGGCTGCCTTGAGTTATAAATGTATGAAAAATTCTTTAGAGGATCAATATTAAGAGGCTTCACGAGGGCATATTGAATCTTTTGTCCGAAACCACTGAAACATTTTAAAGATTTTTTTTATGCGTTTTTTTAAAAAATAATTTAAGTTCGTGAGCATTTTACATAATAGAATGCTTTTTTTAATTGCGATTAATTTGCAATAGTTGAGCTTTTTGGTTAAGTTTCGTAAGACCCCTAATGCCATCTTATCAGCAAAAAGCTTGCCTCCTTAAGCGCCTAACGTTTTCTTGTGTGATTATTTCATTGTTTTTAAACGAAAAAAAAATTGGAATAAATAAATTCCATCCTATTTTATAAAATTAATTAAATATTCACATGAGAAAACACATGTGGGTGCTTTATATTAATATTGATCCTCACTATACACACTTACTAACGAATATAGATCGATGATATTAAAACTTTGAAACTTATTTTGCATAAATAAAAACACCCTGCTCAACATTCTTATGAAAACTTAGTTAACAGGACGGTTGCCTCCTTGGCATTTTTGTATGTACACTATATCGAGTTCTCTCTATTTTAATGTTTAATGAGAGCGAGTCATTATTTTTTTATTCTAAGTATCTCCGTAAGCTTGATCACAATGGCTTTCCTAAAAAGATTCTCTTGCCGAGTCAGGGAATCGAATCGAAGCCGGGTTTCCGCATCAGGTGCGAGTTCATAATAGCTTCCCCTCGCGGAGATCTTAAAATGAATCATTTTTTTATAATTTGAAAAAATCAAAAAATTACTCCCAAATTAAAATATTTGGTTAGATTATTAGTTTTTTATGTTTTAATAAAATATAATATTTATTATAGTAAGGATTAAAGAAAAGAGCGATTGCAGCTATGTTTATTTCGTTTATTAGTCACTTTAAGCCGACGTTTTGGTCAGATATACTATCATCAACAAGGAGGAATGGGATTTTGTTGACACGCTTCAACCTTGAAGATGATAGTATATCTGACCAAAACGTCGGCTTAAAGTGACTAATAAACGAAATAAACATAGCTGCAATCGCTCTTTTCTTTATTCCTTACTAAAAGATCTAATCAGCTATCCACCTCACTCTAATATAACATTTCTGATATGTTATAATATTATCAAAAAAACATATAATTACAAGTTTTAATTTCATTAAACATAAAAAATTCGTTTTCAAGTTCTCTGATATTGAATTTGAATCACCCAATTAATATAATAATTCGTTAAATTAACGAATAATATATTAATAGAAATAAATTGGTTAATTTTAAGGTCCCAAATGACTTTTACACGACCCTACAATAAATAGGAGAATTTTTAAGGGGAGTAATTTTGTCTCCTTCTAAAGACTACATTCAAGATCGACCTTAATCGCCGCCAACGGCTGTGTTTATGTAACTTGCTGCCCGAAGTATCACCACGTGCTCGTCTCTCCTTAAGGCGAATTTCACGGACCAACGTATGAAAGGCATCGTCTACATAATGACGTTTTGCTGCCGAGGTTTCATAAAATGGGCATCCAAATTGAACGGCCAGTGCTTGTCCCTCTTCAGTTGACACCTAAAAAGAAAATTAGAAAGAATATTTAAGAAATTAATTCTCTATTTAACCTTGGGAAAAAAAAAAACAAAAATAGCTAATTTATTATTATTTTAAGTTGGCATCAAAGTGAACTGAACTGACCGAACAAGATCCTAACCAAGCCCTTCCAAATGAAATAAAGTTTAGATGATTTGGAAAATGCAAGATAAATCCTTAAAATATACGTTATATGTACGTATTCCAGGATTAGCAAGTTGATAAAAGAGTAGCAAATTTTAATCTTGTGTGTTTTCTTTTATAAAACTATGACGTTTCGGTCGTGTTCTCCAATTTTCTCAAGACACTCTTTTCCAAGAGAGACACAAGCCTTTCTTCATCATTCTTGATCCTTATTAAACTTTTTCAAATATTCCTGTATGTATTTTGAGATCATTAAATGTTCTTCTAAGTTTATGTATTGTGTGTTTCATTTTCCTTTTGTAAATCTTATAACCTCTCTGAGTGTCATCTCTAATTTATATATATATAGTTGTTATTTATATTATAGGCCTATTTATAAAAAATGAATTTAAAAACTTCTCCTAAACTTGTTTTATAAATATTTTAAATTCAATTATTAATTAAAATAAAGTGGAAGGGATAATAGAAACCTTGCGCATATGCTGTAAATCGAATTTATTCCCGACCAGAACAAGGGGGATGTCCTCAGTAGCACGAACTCTATTGATAAGCTTTCGATATTCAACAGCCTCTTGAAAACTATGTCGATCCGTGACCGAATAACAAATCATAAAGCCCTCTCCACAGCGCATATATTGATCTCGCATAGCTGTAAATTCAACCTGTAATTAAAAAGAGAACACCTTAATTAGGAAATGAAGTGGCGCTATATATATCAAAATATTCAATATTATTAATAACAAAAGCAAAAAATAATAAATGACCCACTTTTCTAAATCCATTTGATATAAATAATTGGAGATCAGGCAGCATTCAATTGAAAAAGGGGGATAAATGAAAACACTCAAAACTGTGAATTAATAAGAAAGGGAAAAATATTGGCTTAAATATAATAGTTACACCAGAAATCACGTACTTAAAGTAACTTGTGCACTAATCTATTATAAACGATTTTTCGTACACACACAGAGACCCACCTTTTTGCAATCAGGGACCCTCAAAACGTGTATTTCCATCAAAAAGGCTCGACATCGAATTTATGAGAATGTCCCAATACTTTCTATATACAATGTATAGACTCACTGTATATAGGTAAAAGAGAATGATGTTATTTACAAAGATGTTTTTTTTTTAAACACTCACACTTTTTTCCCATTCACCCTCACACACACACACACACAGTCTTCTCGGCAACTCAGGCCATATAAGACTAAACGATACTCATTATTTGTTAATATAACTATTGGGGGTCCAGTCATTTTTATTTAAGCCATTTGGTATCCAAATGATTTAAATAAAATCATCAGACTGCCTGGGAACCCGCAACCCTATAGAAGGCAGGCGCGTTACAACTACACCAAGCCCGAGGGCTACAAAGATGTTATTTCCAGACGTATTGTTGTATATTCGTTCCTTCTTATTCGTTCTCTATACATAGAAATTTCTTTCAAATAAATGATAACGATAGATTAACAATAATTAATAATCATGACCGCAGACAGACTTGAGGGGCCCGGGCTAAATATTACTAATAATATTACGCCCCAGGCTCACCTATAATTTTAAGAATTGAGCTTAAAAGGACCGGACCCCCAAGGAAAAATATTTCAAGAAAATGATTTTTTTAATTATAATTTTAAGATTTGAGCTTAAAGGGTTCGGGTCCCCTAAGGTAGAAATTTCAAGAAAATTATTATTTTTTAATTGAAATTTTAACCATGAATATTATTTTTTCATTAATACTTTATGGTTGGAGCGCAAAGGGCCCGGGCCCCCACGGAGGGCTCGGGAATATAGCCCCCCTGTCCCCCTCTCCCTCTGCCTGCGGACCTGTTAATTATTATATTCCACTCTCGACATGTTATTACTGTAAATCAATTGATTTATTTTAGAAACAAATGTCACCTTTTAAAGCCATTTGCAATGGTGTATTCCTCGATTTTTTTTTTAAAATCAATTTTCGAGATTTTATTTGAATTGAATTGAATAGCAATAAATTGAAATAAATAGGGACGGGGTCTTAATTGCCTCTGATGTCGAAAAAGACCTTAAAT
This sequence comes from Euborellia annulipes, assembly GCA_023213315.1. Lineage (NCBI taxonomy): Eukaryota > Metazoa > Arthropoda > Insecta > Dermaptera > Anisolabididae > Euborellia > Euborellia annulipes. The sequence goes on from JAKCPI010009012.1 coordinate 48,881, forward strand.
AAATAAAAAAAAATTCGAGATAAAAAAAGATTTTTAATAATGACACAAATATTTTATGTGGATAATATCCAATATTAGATTGTAAAATACTATTTAAAGAATGACAAAGGCTATACTTATTGTCTGATTAAATAAGTTTCCTATTAAAAAGGAAATTATTTTTAGAATAGACATAATAAATAGAATACAATTTTAATTAAAGATGAAGCATCAGTCAAAATAGACTTTTATTAAAACACTTGGCCTTTTGAACACTGTTAAAATAAGAGCAATGAAAATCATATATATAATAAGCTAAACGGAATCCTAAAAAATATTTTTATAAGCATTTGCGCCTGAACCATACAATTATTTTTAGACATAAAATTTTATTTTTCTCTTATTTTTTATTGAACTACTTGGTTTAGTTCAGAATAGATTGGTAACTAAGCGCTAAAATCAAAAATTAATTCATTAATAAAAAAAAATTGGCTACCTGTCCAGCAGTATCCAAAATATCTAGCTGCGAAGCTTCTCCGTCTATAACAGCCTGTTGTTGATAAGCATCCTCTGAAAAAGAAATTGTGACATATTTCATTAATATATTTCTCCTAGAATTGGATAAGAAATAAGTGATAAAAAATCTAAAATTTCCTAAATTTAGTATTATTTTATCAGAGTTGTTTACTAAAAAAAATATTTGTGTAGTGTTTGTATTGATAAGTTTCTATATATATATATATATATAAACATAAATGGTTGGCCTCATTCCATTGGATGTCAAAATCACAAAATTAGAAGATAATTTATAAACAAATTATTAAAATAAATAAATAAATTATTCTTTAAAAGAAAAAAAATAGGTTTTTACCTATTGTAGGATCATGATAGTCCAAGAACCGATGTTTGACAAACTGAAGTGTCAACGCTAAAAAGAAAGAAAAGATTGAGAATTTGAAAAATTTCAAAATGCGATATTTTAGTTACCTGATTTTCCAACACCACCGTCCCCCAAGACGACAATTTTATATACTCTTAGGCCACCCCGTGTAGTTTGACTTGGCGGTCCTGTGGAACCCCTGCCAGCCTCTAATGTCACCATGCTGACAAGAGGGACCCACCGACTCCCGTTGACAACCTCTGGGTCAACAATGGCGATTGAATATACTTATACTTGGATTATAAAGAAATGCACACCCCAAAATAATATGGGGAAACCAGTCAATGGAGGTTAAATAAGTTCTTGGCCAAATGACAGTTGGAAATGGCAAGTCGATGATGGTGGTGGTGGTGGACGCCCCCTTCGCCAGTCAATGTTGTTACGAGCGCTAGCGGCCTCTCATCGCACAAATTATAACTACGCCTGTATGCAATCTCTTTTCCAAATCATATTTTGAAAAGGTAGAGATAGAATTTTTTTTTCAAACAACGCTCAAATAGACTGTAAATAAGCCAGTCAATATATCGTTTAAGATAACAAACTTGTGATATAAGTTCGTGTTTGATTGGGCAAAAATTGACCCTGAGGTCGAACTAGGAACTCCACGCTTTCATTTGCCCCCTCCCCCCCAAGGGCTCTGATTTTTATATTATACTAAATAAAATATTTCAAAATATATCTACGGGTATATAAACTGTACAAAATTAAAGAAATATATTTTGGTCAAATTTGAGTACCTATTTGTAAGTAAATTTTAAAGAAAAAAAAAAGTTTGCCCCCAAAGAAAAGAAATTTGCTTCTCCACCAAGAAAAAGAAATGACGCCACTGATATGAGTGCAAAATTTCTTTTCAAAATTCCACCGGGAAGTTGGTCAAACAGAGGGACAGACGGATGGATACTCCGCTATTATATATATATTTATTTATTTATATAAATATATATATATTTTAATGACATTTTTCAAACTTTTGAAAAAGATAAAATTATTTTAGACTATTTATAAATCATTTTTTTTTATTTTTTATTGTGAGTATTTTTTAATAGTTTACTATTGAGTAATGCTTATTTCTCGTTTGATATTTTATAATTCCCGGGTTTATTTAATAAAATTATTTTATTTTAATTTTTTTTAAGCTAGAGCAAATTATTATTTTTTGTATTATAGAGCTTAAATATCTAATTATGGCTTTGGTCCTATCGTGGGTTTGAACCCCCCCCCCCCCTACTACTTTATTATTGCAAAAAAAAAAACAAAAAAAAAAAAAAAAAACTTGTATTTTTGGAGGGATCTAATGCCTTGAGAGAGGGAAACGAGAGTTGGCCACAATGCGCATGCCCATAACTCAAGTATCTTCTGTTGGCTTCTTTTTCCTGATTGTTGTGTATCAAAAAATTAACAGTAGTGATTGTATAATTTGATTAGTGATATTTGTGAAATTCATCCTATACAATTCTCTAAATACATACTCTTAAGGTAAATATACCTTCATTTTAATAATTATCATTTTCTAATTAAAAAGATTTTAATATATAGGCTTATATTTATAACCAAAAGAATCGGTTTGCTTTTTTTTTCTTTATTTCTTATGGCTGAAATTACTTATTATTTTCCTTCTATCGCATTTCTTATGCTTAAACCAAAATTAACTAAAGAAGAGAGATCGTTATGTAGTGGTCACATCAATAATTTTAATTATTTTATAAATATGAAAATAAATTTAAATTTCCAAGAACAAAACTGGCCATTTTCTTAGAATCCATTTTATGGCTTTATAAAAATAAAATAGCAGCCCCGCCAGCCTTGGGCAGAGGGGCTTCGCCTCCATGGGAGTTGGTCAAACAGAGCGGGACAGACAGACGGACACTCCGCATGAGTGATTTAATAACTTTTTATTAATATTTTAGTTTATACACCCTTGGCCGTCGAGATATGTAAGATCTTAGACTATCTAATTTTACTTTCTCTTACCTATATCTGTAATTCACACAGTCTTTTCGGCAACTCAAGCCATATAAGACTTTGACGATAACCGTTATTATTTATAATAGCTATTGAGAGTCCAGGCATTCTTATTAAAGCCATTTGGTATCCAAATGGCTTAAATAAAAATCATTGGACTGCCTGGGATCCGAACCCGTGACCCTCGGTATAGAAGGTTAGCACACTACCACTAGACCAAGCCCGAGGGCAGTTGAGAATCTTCCTTCTGTTGCATTTCTTATGCCTAAACCAAAATTGATTAAGAAAAAAAGGTCGTTATGTAGTGAATAAATCTTAATTTTAATTTATAAAAATTTGTGAATGATTAGAGGTGGGTGGCAGGGGCGGATTAAAGGGGGGGGGGGGGGGGCCCCCAAAAAAAAAAAAAAAAAAAATTTTTTTTATAAGAAAAAAAAAAAAAAAAACCGGTGGGTGGTGAGTGGGAAAATTTCGAATTTTGTTGGCGGCGCGGCGAACGCTTGAAGGGGCTTGGCTGGTCCCGGTCTCCTTGGCGTTCGGCCATCTTCGGTTCAATTCGGCTCAACTCGGCCGCTGCACTGATGAGTCGAGCCATTCCACACGGCCTGGATATCAAGTTAACTTTAGTTTTGCTTTTGATAATAACATTGATGCTAGATTTGTGAGTGCTAACATATTCAAATAAGACAATTGCAGTTTTACTTTTTTTAATTATCTTGGACTGTCACTATGAACTGATTCATCTTGAGCAACCCAACTACAACCCTAATGTAAGTCACATCGGCTTTTCACCACCCCTTTGGACCATTCTCATCTCATCCCTTGATTATTGTCAAAATAGGTTTATTAATAAAATGCGTATAAAATATTTCATTCTCAAAGTCAATTGAAGGATTTTAATCGAAGGGGGTTGTCTGGCAAACAACCAACCTGCCCTCCCTGACAGTGACAAAAATACTGCATTTGTTTGACAATAAACAAAACATCTAAAAAGTAGTTAAAAAAAACGTAACACTTTTTCTACTAAAATATTTCTATATTTTTATAAATATTTTATTTATATTGATGAAATTGATTTACTTTTTACATACATATTTAATCCAATGACAATCGATTATTTCAATTGTTTGTCTTGTAACAATGAAAAGAAATAGGTTTATTTATTTATGATTCCTAACAATATCTGGGATTTAATAAATAAAAAATTATTTTCCTCTTTTTGAATTCTTTAAAAAAAAAGTATTTTTTCAAGTATTTTCATTTAAAAATATTCACATGTTCATTAATATTTAAAAATGACATTTCTATTAATATTTTTGTACTAACCGGGGCCCGCAAGGTCGTTAGTCAAACTGCATTATGCTAATTTAGCAAATTTACTATTAAAAAACAGAAAAAAATTCATACCTGCATCAAATTTTGCTCAAAATAATTTAATCTTTTTTACTTTCTCTTACCTCTATAAATGTTAATACATATAGAGAGAAAGTAATGGATTCATGTCAAAAATTCGATGTCGAGATTTTGATGGACATACATGTTTTGGGGTCCCTTGAATCCAAAAAAGTGGTTTTCGCAACATTGTCTGTCTGTCTGTGTTCAATTTAAAGCATGAAGGAATTGACCTAGGAGTTTGAAATTTTATATTTAAGTTAGGCACCCTCCTGAGGCGTGAAAATAAGCTTTTAATCCAAATCGGCCAAAAAGTACTAGTACTTTACTGTTGTACTTTTTCAGTTTTTTCGATTTTCTCAAAATTCGTTCTGACGATTTTGATTAAAATTCAAAAATCAATTATTTTTTAGATGCTCTTTCAAATGTATATTCTTATTTTGCGCTCAAAATTGTTTGAAAGCCACTTTACTCTTGGACTTCATAGGAAATATAGGAGAAATGGTTGCCATGGTAACAAAATATTAATATTTTCCCATGTTTATAAATTTGACATCATTAATTCTAATACAGTATATTGGTGGAAACTAAATATATCTCGGCACAAAAAATCTGGTGTGACAAGCACACTATACAAATTTGCGACCAGTCACAGCGGATTATTAATTCAAATGTTATATGGATAATTTAATTTAGAAATGGTCCTTTATAAACCCTATAAGAATTTGTATCTTACCAATAAATGACAATTAGTATATCCCTGATACACCGAAGGTTAGAGTTTAAATCAAGGTATCCTTTACCGGTTTGGAATAAAAAAATACAGGCCTTTCATCTTTAAAAGATTCAAAAGAATTCATATTTTTATCCCCTGGTGATAAATTGAAACAATTTTAGGTTAATAATATTATTAGATCAAGTATATGTCAACTCATTTAATAATAAGGAAGTAATAATTTCATTAACATTTTTTTCCCGCTTAATCCAACATCGTTACGTTTTATTTTAATATTCAAATTAAAATTGTATCAATTTCAATTGTCTTTTTAGTGGAGTTTACTCACACTTAATTACTAGGTTTATAAATAGATTATATTAAACTCTGCGTGTAAACTATTAAGTGGCTGTGCTAAACATTGTATAATTATATTTTGAAAATAACAAATAATTCATTGTTAATTTTCAAATTCCATTTCAAGAAAATTTCTTTAGATTTGTTATTGGGTACATTGCCCCTACATTTTCCCATCGGAATCAATATTTATAGTTTGAGAAAAATTGAAATTTGAACATAATTCACAGACCAATTTTTACTTTCTCTACCTCTATATGTAATATATTGAGAGATCAAATTCAATGTCAAGATTTTGATGGAAATACATGTTTTGAGGTCCCCTGTTCAAAAAAGTGGGTCTTCCAAATTGGTCTTTGTATAGGCCTATGTGTGTGTGTGTGGACATTTTTAAGCATGAAGGAAATTAGTGTTAAGAGGAATTCGGACTGGTAACCCCGAAATTAAACGCTGAATAAATTTTGAAATAATTCTCCTTTTTAAGAGAGTACAAAAAAATCACTCCTCAATTAATTTAAGATTAAAATTAATTTTAAATTTCTTTTTATTCCAGTTCTCTGTTTCGTTAAATCTGGAATGCCTCAATCCATGAGGCAACTAAGGATACCATCAGCATGCCCGTAATTGAACTCGACCGTTTACCATTGCCCAGTTTGCGCGCCTATACCGGCTTAAGTGTCGCTTTACTTGCCGCATCTGTTTATTATGCGGCGCAGACTGTCAGCAATTCCAGCTCCGAGCTGGAAAATGATTTTTCTCTATCCTCCTCAACAACATCAACGTCAAATGTCAAACCAATACTCGATTTTGTACGAGCGAGTGGCAATCAACTTGCAAAGATCTTCAGTTTCATGATCCATGAGCCGCTCTGCATTTGGGTGAGTGAAATTCACGGTTTCTCTTTTTTTTCTTTCCTTATACTATTATTTTCTCTTTTATTTTATTGCCGATTTCTAAAATACTACGATTATTAAAATATATGAATATTTTACATAGTAGAATAAAATAATTCCTTGGGGAACTTAATAGTAATTAAATTCCCTCTTGAACTCGATTTCCAAAGCTGTTTTAATCAGAATCCAATCAAATGCAGGTTCTGCATCTCTCTGATTTTGCATTTAATATTGTCTACACATTATGTTTCTCTTTTTCGAGTGAATGAATATTTTTTTAAATCTGGTATTAGGGCAACAAAATTAAATACCGTATTAAATGAAATTTCTATCTTCTATTATTGAAATTTCTAAATTTTTATTCTCCAATTGATTAGGATTTTTGTTGACCATTTTTTTTTCTTAACAAAGTTGAATAGCCTTTTTCCTTGAATAAATTTTACTTTTTTAATATAAAATGTTTAACATTTCTAATAGTCCAGTTGATATCCACTTTTTACCTGGAAAGTATTCCGAAGTTATTTTTTTTTACACGTTATTTGGGGATACTCTAGGATGTTTATCCTAAATTTTCGACCTCGAGGACCCTCTGCTAACTTGGGAGGGGGCAAAAACCTCAAAATTTTTTTTTCCTTTTTTCTCTTATTATATCTCGTAATCTAAGCAAATTTTATGCACCATAGTGCAATATAAAGTTGCTAAAATTTGGTTAATAAAACGAATTTGCACAGCCAATATTAACCGAAATACGGCCGATCAAAGTTAGACAAAGTTTCCCGAAATGTAAAAAAAAAAAAAAAAAAAATAGAAAATTTGATCGGCCGTTTCTCGGTTAATATCGGCTCTGCAAATTTGTTTAATCAACCAAATTTTAGCAACTTTATATTGCACTATGGTGCACAAAATATGCTTAGTTTACGAGATATAATAATCGAAAAACTGAAAAATGGTCAAAACTTTTGAGGTTTTTTACCCCCCCCCCCCCCCCTATTTTTCATTATATTGATTGGCATCTAAAATTTTAATTCTTGAAATTTCAGGGGAGTTTCAACTTCCCCCCTGACCGCAGTCTTGCAATGATTGTTCCTATGTATTCACTGAAAATACCTGTGTTAGATCCTTCGTTTCAGGGGCGTTTTTTTGTATTATCTTTGTCTGGTTGCTTATAGAGATTCATTATTATTAATCAATAATCGATTTAATTTATTATTTTCTCTGGAAAGAATTCATCAAATTTTTCAAACTTTTGACTTTTTATTTTTCTCTAACAATTGTGACACATGTCAATATCGATCAATTCAAAAGCCGCCCTCGGGGCTTGGTGTAGGGGTTAGCGTGCTAACCTTATATACCAAAAGTCGCGGGTTCGGACCCCAGGCAGTCCGATGATTTTAAGCCATTTGGATACCAAATTTGAAGTTCATTCTTGAAAAATAAAAATTACTCTTTAACTATTTTGAATACATTTTGTTAAAAAAATTATCTCTTCAAATCTGTTTATTAGAGGAAAGTTGTTTAGAATAATCAATAGAACAATTTTTTCTAAGATTAATAATTAAAACGATATAATGAAAAAAATAATAAAGCTAATAATATAATAAAGTACTACTTTGGCTGAGTGAGTCTATTCGAAGTATTGTAGGCATTCATTTAAAAGATCCCCAAAGGGGAGGAAGTACTAAAAGCAGTGGCGGATCCAGAGGTGTTTCTCGGTGTGTGGGGGGGTAATCTGGAGTGACTGGTCGCACAGCACACATTTTTTTCTTAATTTCGGTAATTTAAAGACTCATTCTGTACTTGTTTGCCAGAATATAAATTTTTAAGTATTAATTTTAAAATTTACATTAAAAATACATTTTTTTTTTCGAAAAAAAGTATTTTTTTCAAATCTCAGGGGGGTAATTACTCCCCACCCCCCTTTACCCCCCCCCCCCTTGTATCCGCCCTTGACTAAAAGTAGGAGAATAGTAAAAAATTTATTTGGGTTTATTTCTTCAAGGCTGGAGTATTTATTATTCTCCCGATATTCCTTATATATTTCGTACACCGGTAACTTTTCAAAGTATATTAAAACATTAATTAATTAATCTTATATAAGATTAGTACAATGAATATTGAAGAAGGTCGAATAAAAAATAAAAAATAAATTCTCACCTTACTTCACCTTTTCTTCAATTATTTCACTGTTTATGATGATATTAACTTTAAAATGAGTTCATTAAAAAATTTGTATTTTTCTCTTATAAAGCAATTTTTTTCTAATACACCTATTATAATACACAATATTAAATTCTAGTAAATGACATTCTCCCACCTAAGTGTATAAAAACAATCCACCTCAACAAAAATGATTTGTAGTTGCTTCATACAATTGAGAAATACATCACACATAACTCGTATATTTGACTACAGTGCAAAATTAAATAATTTTTAATAGAAATTAAGTATATGGAATTATTAAAAAAAATGATACACAAAACCGCGTATTTTTACGAATAACTAACAATCTCGATAACAAATTAGCGAAAAACTTTTGAAATATTCCCACCCAAAAAAAAAAAAATTATTTATATTCATGAATTAAATCAAATTAAACCCTTTAGGAATTTTCATGGAATGGAATTTTTGTGAGGACTGATGATATAGTTTTAATTTAATTAATATGCAGAGTGTTAGATATTATTTTCAATCCAAGCGATGGCCTCTTTTATCACCGTTAGAATTGATTAAAATATGTTTATTTTTTAAGATACTTTAACTGTGCAACTCATAACCAGTTACCTGTTTGTTTGCCTTTTTTCTTCTCATTTGTTTTTTATTTGATATATTCACTTTTTTTTCGTCCTTTTTATCAAAAATTCATGATACATTTAACAATTCTACTTAAAAGAGTATACATTTTGTCGGCATGAGCGATAAATTAATAGAAATTGAAATATTATTTTAAGTAGGATATATTTATCATAAAGCCTAACTAATTTGAATAAAATTATATTCACATTAGCCTAATTTTTTAATAGGAACTTTAGAAAATGTGGAGGAAGTTACGACCAAAGCAAAATAAAGAAAAAAAAAACTTTTTTTCTTTATTGAACAACAATGTCGATTTCGGCCTATTCTTCCGGCCTTCAACCGGACATTTTATTTGCCTCGAGCTTAGAAGAACTCTTGGCTAAGTGATGGTCATTCTTGAACCAAAGTCATGTCAGCTGAGTGCCAAGAGCCCATCTAAGTTCGAGGCAAACAAAACACATATCCTGTTGAAGTCCGAAACGTTGACATTGTTGTTCAATAAAGTAAGATAAAATTTTTTTTCTTTATTTTGCTTTGGCTGCCTTTATCTCTTCATTATAAAATAAATATATTTTGTAAAAGTGTGATGAACCTCGCAGTCTGCAAAAATGTTTCAGGTGGGCCGCGGGTTGGCCACCCCTGATTTAATCAAAACATTCTGAAATTGGCTTTTATGCGTATAAAAAAAAAAAAAAAAAACTTATTATTAAATAAATACTAACAATAAAATTTTTTGATTTTGATTTTTTGCACACCTCTAAGTTTTGGCTCCGGATTTCTACCACACATCAGACCTGAATTTGATACATAGTAAAAATTCATTTAGTGTTATTATATATACATATAACCTTATTAAAACTAACAATTTGCATTGTAAGTCAGTAAAAATGACATTTATTTATACTAATATTCTTTGTACTATACTATACTAGATAAAGGTCTAAAAATATGATAACCCCTTTTCATTATGTCTTTATTTTATAATAAATTTTAATGTTCTCTTATGAGTATAAATCAAATTTATGATTTACCTATTTCTCGATATCAAGGCCTAAGCCTGAGGGGGTGTTTTAACTCCTTTCTTCTGAAATCTCAAAACAAAAAAATTTAATTAATAAAAATTCATATAATCGAAAATGATTTATAGTATTAAAATTTTAAATGCATTTAGAAATATTTTATTTTCTTTAAAGAGGGAGATCTGATTGTCTAAAATTCCTCTCCTAAAAATTTTTTGTTTGGAATTATTAAAATTAAAATACCCTCAATTATTCCGATAGTTTTATTATTTTTTTTTAAGTTCGAATTTTTAATTTCATACTTTGACTATAAATCAAACGATTTGTTACAACCTAGATCTAAATTTATAAAATCCAATTAAAAACTAGTTTTTATAAAGCATAACCAGGAATTTCAAAGATATGTGGCACTAATACCTTGTAGCTAAACATTATATTTCTTGACTAACATAAAAAATTAGTTTTACGGTATCACGTACGGTTTCCCATTGCATTCAAATGGAATCTTCTCAATGATTGTTTTTCTGACCTCTACTGATTAAACTCCAATTTTAGAAGTATTTTTTAACCTTCCTTTATCCTTCCTTTATTGACAGATTTCATTTGCCTTTTTTGAAAGAAAAACAAGGTCACTTGAGGGGAATAATTAGTAAAAAAAAAAATTATAAAAATCAAGAAATTTTATAATTTATCATGCCGACCTCGCCAATTGCTTGTGTTTGTTAACCGATTTCCCACAGAAGGATATTACATTTTTTCTTATTTTAAAAGTTCTTTTGTAACTAAAGCCCTAGTCTATTTATTTCAATTGAATTGGCTATCACCAGGGCAAATTAAGAAATTTTCTTATACAGTAAACAATAGAAGTTTTTTAAAAAGAAAGAGTAGCAAACATTATGATTAATTTTTTTATATAATAATAAGCTTCGAAATTATCTTTTTTGTTAATTCACCTGTAAGCCTGATTGAATAATAGTTTAGAATGAGTGTTATTTATTTTATTTTATAGGAAAGATATCACTAATTTCAAGGAGACATTAATGTCATTAATATATCTCTCCGTATTTATTTAATTTTAGATGAAAAATAATCCGACTTTGAAAAAATTTTAAATTAAGAAAGATGGGAGCTATTAAGAGAATTAAAATAAACATATAATCCGGAGTCGAGCTAATTTAACATTATGTTTACAAGTTATCGAAACGCGCATATACAGTATGAGGAATATTCTGGTTGTTTATATAATTATATATTTTTTTAAACATAAGAGTTATTGAAGTAAAGTAGCTAGAAATTTTCTTTGGAATGGGGGAAGTGGACGTGACAAATGAATTGGTCGATATTAAATTTTATAAATTAGGTTGAATGCTCGGTGTATGAGTTTAGACTCGGGAGGAATGAACCCAGCCTTTAGTCAGACCACCTCTACACTTTATTCAAAGCAGACGTTTCGGTAACCCTAACGGATGCCATCTTCAGTGCCAATGTAAATTTTTCAAGGTGTCTCTGCAGTGACACCTATTATAACTGATAGACACCTTGAGAAACTTACATTGGCACTGAAGATGGCATCCCTTAGGGTTACCAAAACGTCTGCCTTGAATAAAACCATCATTATAAAATTTTTTCCTCATATGATCTTTAAAATGTGAAGAAAAGAATATCAGCTAGATAATATTTCATTTATTAGGCCTTCCCTCTATGCTGACGTTTCTGTCTTGGTTAAGACCATCCTCAGATCCTACGGTCTTGAGACTGTGTGTCACCATTCTCAGAGCAACCGAGGCGCCGGGCGTGGGGGCCGGGGGGGGGGGGGGGGCGGGGGGGGGGGGGGGGGGGGGGGGGGGGGGGGGGGGGGGGGGGGGGGGGGGGGGGGGGGGGGGGGGGGGGGGGGGGGGGGTGGTCTTAACCAAGACCGAAATGTCAGCATAGGGCCTAATAAATGGAATATTGTCTAGCTGCTATTCTTTTTTTTTACACCGTAAGGTCTATTCTCTAAAAACAGACGTTAAAATTTAAAATAAACAAATAGGTGTTAAAAAGTAATGTAAAAACAATCAGAGTTAAAAAATGATTCTCTAAACAAAATTTTAACGTTAACATGTTGCTTTAATTTCAAATCTATCAAAATCATAACCTTACTTTTTAGGTTAGGGACGCCAATTTTATTTTAAACACGACGTTAAAATATTAAAGGCACCCCCTAGACATGGCATTGAATTTTTAATACTATTTACTAAATGTTAAAGCTTTGGCTTTAAAGTTTTTGTTTACAGAATAGCTATTTGAAGCACGGAAGTGATTTTGAATAGCATTTTTTAACGCTGATTGTTTTTATATTACTTTTTAACACCTATCTGTTTATTTTAAATTTTAACGTCTGTTTTTAGAGAATAAACCTGCGTATGTTTTGAGCATTTATAAAATTTAAAATTTTTTAATTTATTATGATCAAAATCAAAATACATTTTAAATGTTAAAATTTTCAAAATGTAAAAAAATGATATTGCAAATTAATTATTTATCTTAATTATATGATAATTATACAAAATAAATTTTTGGGCTTAAGTGCGATAGACAGGAAATTTTTTTGCCGATATATTGCCAATGTAATCGAAAAGCATTCGGTCTATTTTTTTACTTTCTCTTACCCTATATACGGAGAGAAATATAGTGAGAGGAAGTATTGTTATTTTATTTTAAGCTAACTCTGTCCTCCCTTCTATTTAATCTTCACTGACATCAACTCGACTTTTGTTAAAAATTAACCAAATGAGATTTAAATATGATGAATTTGCAAAATTCATTTCCTTCTATCCGGTCAAATACCTCAGCATTTTTTTTCCCTTAAGTAACTTTCTCCTCCATTAAACTTTCTTCTGAAACAATGATCATCTCTAGAAACATGAATTTCTTCCATCTTCCTTTCCCTTTCTCTCTCGTTAATTAATAAGTCTATTTACTGTTTGACAAAAAAATTTATTGTAAAAAGAACAGTGAATGTTAGGCGTGAAAAATTTTATTTAATAATGTAGGGGACGAATGCAGGTTCTGGCTTACTAAAAATTCAGCTAAAACCTAGCATCTACTCGTATTGTAGAGTATGGGGCTTGGATACTCATGCTGATTGTTGGCAAGTACCTCAGAATAATAAATGGATAAAAAAATTGAATTTTTTTAAATCTTGAAATAAGGAGAAGCACGATCTTAAGTACTGTCTCTATCTTAGAATCCGAATTTGTTCAATAAGACATTGACCCTCCAACAACCTATCTTCGCGCCTATTTCTTTTCCTATCGATGATTTCTTTTCTTAAGATATACTTTTAAATATTTATCTAAATTTTGTTCTTAATATTTTATTTAAATAAAAATCTGAAAAAATGCATTAGTAAAGTACTATGAGATATTTTGTTCACAGACAGACACACAGAGAGACAGACCATGTCGACGAAAACCATTTTGGATTCAGGGGACCTCAAAACGTGTATATCCATCAAAATCTCGACATCAAATTTTTGACATGAATCCAATACTTTCTCTCTCTATATATTAACATATATATAGAGGTAAGAGAAAGTAAAAAATAGAATACATTTAGCGCTTCTTTGCTTGTTTATTTTTTCACGGTAGGATGATGTAATTATCTTCAACTTGAATTTTGATCCAAACTATTTGTGATCTTGACACAGTCACCTACTTTTATAATTAAAATTCAATTTTTAAAAGTCCTTACTAACAAAAGAACTAAAATTTAATTTTCAAAATCTTTAATTAGCTATCATACTAAATAAAATATTTTGAAAATTGGGCTTCCATTATTTTTATAATATAATTTATTCATCTTACAGTTCAGAAAAAGTTAGAGTTTAATTCCAAAACTCTTAATATAATCAAAATATAGTAATTTGATTTCCGGAAGAATTAAGTGACTTAATGATAGAGTATTTGACCGATGGTCACCATGCTCGAAAGCACCTTAGGTAAACAATGATCCCGTTAAGCAACAAACTTTAAAATTATTTTAAAAATAGAAAAATATTTTATTTTATTCAACACTATTGATTGCATAGAATTGGTGAAGGTTAAGGTCTTAAATAAGCAATTTGATTATTGAAGGAAGTAAAAGGAACTTATATAATCAATTGGCTTTAATAAGAACTTGGGTGAAACCAATCGCAATATCTACAACAACAACAAAATACATGATCCAAGGTTAACTAATATATTATTAATATATTGATTGATTATATTCCCTAATAATAGTATTAATTATTTTAATTAAAAAAACCCTGAAAAACTTTTGAAATTTTTATAAGCGGAATATTCCTTATCAATCTTTAATAGACCACTTTCATATTTTTACTTTCTCTTACCTCTATATATGTTAATATATAGAGAGAGAAAGTATTGAATTCATGTCAAAAATTTGATGTTGAGATTTTGACGGATATACACGTTTTGAGGTCCCCTGAATCCAAAAAAGTGGTTTTCGCAACATTTCTGCGTGTGTGTGTCTTTCTGTGAACAAAATAACTCAAGAATAAAAAGAGGTAGGATGTTGAAATTTTATATTTAAGTTAGGCACCCCCATGGGACGTGACACGAAGCTTTTGAACAAAATCAGCCAAAGAATACTAGTACTTTACTGATGTACTTTTTCAGTTTTTTTTTTCGATTTTCTCAAAATTCGCTCCAAGGATTTTTTTTTTAAATTAAAAAATCAACTATTACTTTCTCTTACCTATGTATATATGTAATATATATATAGAGAGAAAGTATTGGATTCATGTCAAAAATTCGATGTCGAGATTTTGATGGATCTTCACGTTTTGAGGTCCCCTGAATCCAAAAAAGTGGTTTTCGCGACATGGTCTGTCTGTGGGTGGGTGGGTGGGTGTGGGGTGGGTGGGTGTGTGGGTGTGTGTGTGTGTGTCTGTGTTCACTTTTAAGCATGAAGGAATTGAGCTATGAGGCTGAAATTTTATATATAAGTTAAACACCCCCGGGACCGGAAAAATAAGCTTTTAATCAAAATCGGCCAAAGAGTACTAGTACTTTACTGATGTACTTTTTCAGTTTTTTTCGATTTTCTCAAAATTCGCTCTAACGATTTTGATTAAAATTCAAAAATCAATTATTTTTTAGATGCTCTTTCAAATGTATATTCTCGTTTTGCCCACAAAATTGTTTGAAGCACACTTTACTCTTGTGCTTCATAGGGAAGATAGGAGAAATGGTTGCCATAGTAACAAAATATAAATATTTTCCCATACTTATAAATTTTACATCTGAATTCAAATATTCCCTACTGCCGGGAACTAAATACATGTCGACACAAAAATCTGGTGTGACAAGCACAGTGCACAACTTTCGATTACCGAAGGTAAGAGAAAGTTGTGTGCTGTGCGCCAGTCACACCAGATTTTTTTTTAGATGCTCTTTAAAAAGTATATCAGTGAAATTTTTCGTTGAAATCGTTTGAAGTACACTTTACTGATGTACTTTTTCAGTTTTTTGCGATTTTCTCAAAATTCGCTGCAACGATTTTGTTTAATATTCACAAATGAGCTATTTTTTAGATGCTCTTTAAAAAGTATATCAGTGAAATTTTTCGTGGAAATCGTTTGAAGTGCACTTTTATTGATGTGGAAGCATTCGTAGCTCAAAGCCATCTATCAATCATTGCGAGGTCAAGTTTGGAACTAAAGTGCTAAGAGCAACTAAAATCTCGACACAAAAAATCTGGTATGACCGTGCTGGTGCACAACAGTTGTGTGCTGTGCGCCAGTCGCACCAGATTTTTTCAATTTAATCAGGCAGGGGTGCACAGATACCGAGTGACTTGCAAGTCATTTGGAATGCCTATCTTCCAGGAAACATTCAAAAACGAAAACATATTTTGATTTCATTGATATTTGTTCAATCACTATTTTGAGATACAACCTTGTTTATTTTAATTGTTAATTCACCCACACCATTATCAACAAAAATACTTCCAAAAATGTCCAATAACAAATTTATAATTAATATCGTTTCACCAATAGTCTAAAAATGTGCACACAATTTTTTTTTTTTATTTAATAAATGAAATTGAATAAAAGCGTGTAAAAATGTTTTATTTGTTCACACTTCATTGAAGGGTAAATAGTTTTATCAAGAGGTGTTGCATTATTGTATTTTCTATCCATAGGCGCCGGAACTGGGGGGGCACGGGTACATTGCCCCCCCCCCTGGCATCCTACAGGGGGGGCAGGGGGGGGCAAAATTTCTTCTTTTATTTCATTTAGTTTTAAAAATGATATATTTTAAAATTTTTTTTATTTAAATTTAAAAAAAATTAAAAAAGTAAGAAATTTTTTTTATTTTATATAGACCTATTGTATTTCTAAATTCTAAATACATTTTATATGGAATTAAAATAATAAAATTTAGATAACATGAAAACTTGAGACTTTATGCCTTGGAAAAAAAAAATTAAAATAAAGAAAATTAAAAATATTTATTTCCTTCAAATAGTAAATAACAAATCTACTATATAGCCTAAAAAAAATTTTGATTAAATAATTTGCATATTGTTAAACTATATATTTGTAAAAGTTAAATATAAAGGACTACAGACTATTTAGTGTAGTTGATTAACAGTTATAAGAAGAAAAAAATGAAACGTCGATTTATTGATGATTATTTTAAAAAAGAAACAGGTAAGAATGGCCGTAGGCCTACTCTTAAAAACTTATTTTTCTTCGCCAAAAATATACGTACGCTAAAAATTTAATAAAAAAAATGAAAATTTCTTATTATATCTGGTTCTTTCGTAGGCTCTTTAGAAAAAGGAAGCATTAGCACGGGTAGTCCTTTGCACCATGAGCATCGCCCTAGTACCAGCAGTAACATTTCTTCCACAAACACCATAGGTATTAATATAATAATTTCAAAAAATGAGTCATTATGCTTGTTTATTGTTTTGTTGCCTTGCTCAGAGATCGGAAATTCAATTAAATAATTTATTCATTTATTTAACAGAAAACATCGCCGATGATCCATCTGCTCCTGTAAAGAGTGTTTCTTTTGCTTTTACTAAAAACACACACGAAAAGATATGCTCTTTAAACGAACCGTATCAACCTTTGGATATTCCTCCATGGACCCAATCTGGACGTAATCATAATTTTCAGAATGAGTGGTTCACAACATACCCTTGGCTTCATTTTGACTCAATGACTAAAAGTATTTTTTGTTTCATATGTGTCCAAGCGCTAGGAAAAAAATTAGTAAAATGTGAAAAAAATCATGAAACAAACTTAGTGATTGATGGGTATAAAAACTGGAAAAAAATTATCATAAAATTAAAAAGTCACGAAAAATCTGCTTTTCACAAAGAATCATTTATAAAATTAGAAGCACTGAAGAAAAATACTCCAATTATTTCCTTATTATCTGAACAAACATTATCTGTTCAAATACAAAATCAAATCGCTCTAAAAACAATAATAACCTCAGCATTATATTTAGCTCGTCAGGGAATTGCATTTAGAGCACATGATATTAATGAAGGAAATTTCATTCAATTATTACGTCTCAGGGAAAATGACATTCCAGAATTAAAATTATTTTTAAAACACAAAAAATCATATAATTCTTCAGATATTCAGAATGAAATATTGAGAATTATTTCCCATGATATTTTGCGTAAAATTATTAAAATAATAAAAAAAAGAGGAGAATATTCTCTCATTGTTGATGAAACCAATGATGTACAGGGAAAAGAACAAGTTTCTATATCGATCAGATCTGTAGATGAAGATACTCTTGAAATTGATGAGTTTTTTCTTGGTCTCTATGACACTCACTCTATGACTGGGGAATCATTGTATAATATTATAAAAGACATGCTTATTCGTTTTGATTTAAGTATGGATCTCTTGCGAGGACAATGCTATGACGGAGGATCAAATATGACCGGAATAAAAAACGGTGTCAAATCAAGAGTGTTGGCAGATCAACCAATGGCTTTATTTATTCATTGTTCAGCTCATTCTCTAAATTTGGCTGTGCAGGATTCTTCAAAAAGAATTCCTTTAATACGTGATTGCCTTCAATGGGTAAACGACATAGGAGTTATTGTCAAAGAATCACCAAAACGATCACATAATTTTCATGAGATTGCTAAGGCTCATGGAATAGAGAAAACTGGCCCTCGGCCATTATGCCCAACCCGTTGGACCATCAGACATACTTCATTGTCAGGGGTTATCAATACTTACCCTGCTGTTTTGGACTTTCTATTTTCATTAGCATCTTGTAATGATGATATAGGGTCCAAAGCCAGGGGACTTTATGATCAATTATCAAAGGGTTCTATATACTTTGGAATTAGACTTAGTTATCTAATGTTTTCTTTAACTGATCAATTGAGCAATGTTCTTCAAAGTGAAACGCAAACTGTAGCTGGGGCAAAGGAAGCTGTTGAGTTAGTTTTAGAATCTTTAAAAAAAAACGCTCAGAACAATTTTTTAATGAAATGTGGAAGGATGTAAAGAAAAAAATAAAAGAAATGAATCTTGAGGAGCCCTCGTTACCGAGAAAGCGAGAGATTCCTAAAAAATTTCTATATAAACCTAACGAGTCTGAACACAAGTTCACGTCAATAGAAGAATATTTTAGAAAAACTTTCTATGAAGTTATTGATGGGATAATCAACGAGATTGAATTAAGATTCTCCCAACCGGGGTTTTTAAAATATCTACAAATCGAAAAAATTGTTATTTTAGAAACCCGTTTTTGGGACCAATCTGTTATAGATATTTTAAAAGAATATGAGTTTATAGAAGAAAAGGTCAAAAGAGAATTTGATTTCTTTAGGGAATTAATTCCTCAAGCTAAATGCTTGAATGATTTTGTAATAAAATACAAAAATCTTAATCAAGAATCAAAAAAATTATTTCCTAACCTGAGAAATATTCTAAAACTACTTTTAGTGATCCCGGCCACATCAGCAACCGCTGAGCGCTCATTTTCTATGTTAAGAAGAATAAAAACATATCTTCGCTCAACAATGACGCAAGAACGATTAAATCATGTATGCATAATAAATACATATCCAGAAATCGTAGATGAAATAGATATCCAAAATATCATGGCTACATTTATAAATAGTAATGACTTTAGAATTCAACATTTTGGCAAAATTAAAAAATAATTTCCATGATTTATAAATAATATTATTATTGATATATATATATATTTATATAAATAAAAATTATATTCAAGCAAATGTTTCTTTTTAATTATTATTACTCTTATTAAACCTTTTTTTTTTATATTCTTTCCCTTTCAATCACATCACTTTTTTTTTTTTTTAACATTCACACTTTTTTCTCATTCACACTCACATGCACCCACACATTCATACAGTCTTTTCGGCTTAGGCCATTTAAGACTTTGACGATAACAGTTATGAATATATATTATTTGGGGTCCAGGCATTCTTATTTAAGCCATTTGGTATCCAAATGCCTTAAATAAAATCATCGGACTGCCTGGGGTCCGAACCCGCGACGTTCGGTATACGAGGTTAGCACTCTAACCCCTACACCAAGCCCCGAGGGCAATCATATCATCTCCATATAGGAAGAGGTTGCCCCCCCCCCTGATTCAAATTCGTTCCGGCGCCCCTGTTTCTATCTAAATGACCCAAAAACAAAAAAAATTGAGAAATTTTTTTTGAAATGAACAAGTTTATTAGTTAGAAAATTTGTAAAAACTTTCAAGATAAATTAAAATAACTTGAAATTTTCGTTGACATTTTGTTTATTCCGCCCATTGCTCCGTAGTTATTTATAATAAATAAAATGTTAAAAAAATTCAAGTTTAATAATTAAATTAATTACATTAGAACAACACACCTGCGTGGGCCTCTTATAACCTTGCCAAAGTTGTTGTTTATGCTTCTTGATTCTCAACATTTGAGGAATCAACTTTTACATATAAAATCACATCGTAATTTTATTTTATAACTAATCGTTTTAAGAAAATTAAAATTTTCTGGTTTTGAAAAGAAGGTTAGGTTAGGTTAGGTTGAAGTGGCAGTTCTCAGAGAGGGAACACACTTAGGCCAATTAGGCCCTTTGTGATACCACGGTGGGGCTATCCCCTACCTACCCTAAGAGGAGACTTCGGCAGGATGGTTGAATTATTTGCGGCAAGCTGGATCCGAACCCG
>JAKCPI010009015.1:0-21628 GCA_023213315.1 Euborellia annulipes
TAGAGATTAGGCTATAGAAAAATACGGTAATTTTCCTTCAAAACTAATATAACTTTATATTAATTAAAGTTACAATTTTCTTTTTAGGGGAGGTTATTCTATCTAGTATAGGCCCTTCTGCCTTTAAAATAATTAATTGAGAGGCCCAGACCTTATTTATATACTGTTACTTCTTTCATGTATTATTATTCTAATTATTTAAACAATTAGCTGCAATAAATTATTTAGTTTCAACAATTAAATAATACTAATCATATATGTAATAGTAATTAATGAAGTAAATATACATTCATTATCATTTTGTAAAAAATTTACCTACTCTACCCTATTATTAAAATTCTAATTAACCCAACTAGAGTAGATATTTTTTCAAGGACAGTTTTTTTTTTTTTTTATTATAGCCTTTATTATCATTATGAATAAGGCCCAGATTTTCTCCCCCCACCCCTGAGTCGTGAAAATGAGCTTTTGAAAAAAATCGGTCAAAAAATACTAGTACTTGTAAGGAAAAACTTTTAAAACCAAAGCGTTAACTTTTAGTAAATAGTGTTAAAAATTAATGCCATGTCTAAAAGGTGCCTTTAATATTTTAACGTCGTGTTTAAAATAAAAATGGCGTCCTTAACCTAAAAAGTAAGGTTATGATTTTGATAGCTTTGAAATAAAAGCAACTTGTTAACGTCGCTGTTAAAACTTAGCATTTTTTTTAACGCTGATTGTTTTACATTACTTTTTACACCTATTTTAAATTTTAACGTCTGTTTTTAGAGAATAGACCTGATTGTCTCTTAAAATTAAATTTGCTGATCCTCAAATGAACAGGGGCTAATATAATACATAATTAAAGCTGCCTTCGCATTAGTTTATTTCATTTATGCATATTTCTTATCCCCTTCCCCGACTAGTCCATCCATAGACCCATAGACGGCAAGATGGAAATTAAGTGTGTAGGTCGGCGTTAGTCTTTAGGTTAAAGTTGATCGTGTAGGTGTTTGGGAAGGAAGAAGAAAATGAAAAAGAACGTTCTGGACATTGGATGTCCAATGATTTTGACATTTGATCAATTCCCGTGGGAGGTGACTTGAGGGGAAACTCTTGACTTGTGTCCAATTCGAGTTTTATTTATCACATTTCCCACGTTAACTTGTTGCTCCTACTTCATTCTTCCTTTTTTCTTATTTGACCTTCTCATTTTCACTCACTGAATTGAAAAAACCAGTTCATCTATGATCATATTAATTTACATTTGCGGTTTTCTAATAATAATTTAAATTCCAAAGGAAATGAAATTGGACTTAATTGAATAAAAAATAATT
The DNA here is from genome assembly GCA_023213315.1 of Euborellia annulipes. NCBI lineage: Eukaryota > Metazoa > Arthropoda > Insecta > Dermaptera > Anisolabididae > Euborellia > Euborellia annulipes. The sequence continues at coordinate 1,317 of JAKCPI010009015.1, forward strand.
TTTTGATCGGTTTTTCATGTATAGATAACATCCCTTGCTTTAGTCATAGTTATACATGAAAAAACTTTCAAGAATCGTTGAATTCCTTCACACGGCCAATTATTAGTTGGTTCCACATTGTTAAGTATTCTGACCAGCGATTTTGTTTGTAATTTAGGAAGGAAATGCGTTTTTCTTTTGTTTCCAATGGTAATTGATCTCAAAGCGGAAGCGGAGATTGATCATTGCCAAGGCCTACAAAGCGATCACTTTTTAGACTAAAATTTAAAAAAAAATTAACTTTTTTTTTTAATTTCTGAAAGACAGACAGGTGGAATTAAATAATAATTTATGATATAATTCTTTTTAATACATAATTTTTAATTTTCCTGTGAAAAATCTCTATTTATGCCTGAAAGCTGATAATTAAAATAATATTTATTTTAATTACTCCTGCCTTTCAAAAATTTATTCATAAGGAATATTAGATAATTTACTCACAATTGGTTGCATTGATGTTATAGATAGCCTATTCATGAGTTATTATTCTATTGATACTTCACTCTTTTTTGTAAAACTGACATCTTCCATATATCTTTTAAATTTTATATATTCGTGTTTCTCAGTTTTCTAATATTGATTTTTGGCCTCTCGTTTACTTCTACCTTTTTCGACTTTTTTGGATCATCATCTTCTATAATTTTTCATGTATTTTCTAGGGATGAAATGGCTAGAGGGGAGGTTTTCTGATTTTAATTGAGTTAAAAAAAATTACTATTTCATTTATTTGAAATCTCATTTAGGAGCAGTTTTGGATCCTTGCAAATTCTGATTAGAAATTTTTTTTAGTTGTACTTTTACTTTCTCTTACCCTATACCCTATACCGGTATATGAAATATATAGAAAGTATTGTATTCAATGTCGAGATTTTGATGGATCTTCACGTTTTAAAGTCCGTTGAATCCAAAAAAGTGGTTTTTGCGACATGGTTCTTTCTGTGTGTGGGTGTCTGTGAACAAAATAGGAACTAAAAGAGCTACGAGATTGAAATTTTATATTTAAGTTAGGTACCCCCTGGGACGTGACACGAAACTTTTGAACAAAATCGCCCAAATACTACTACTATTTTACTGATGTATTTTTTCAGTTTTTTCGATTTTCTCAAAATTTGCCACAACGATTCATAAATCAATTATTTTTTTTAGATACTCTTTAAAATCTATATTCTCATTTTGCCATTGAAATCTTGTGAAGCATACTTTACTCTTGTACTTCATAGGAAAGATAGGAGAAATGGTTGCCATTGTAACAAAATTTAAATATTTTCCCATGTATATAAATATTATATCTTGAATTCTAATATATCGGCGGAAACTAAATATATCTCGACACAAAAAAATCTGGTATGACAAGTACAGAACACAACTTTCTCTTACCGATGGTATCACACCAGGGCCAGATTTTATTTAAAAGACAGACCTGCGAAACAATTTTTTTTTTCATTAAATAAATTTTTTAAATAAAATTTTTAAAATAGGCGACTAGTACAATGAGCCCCACAATCAAGTCCCCACTAGAGCCTCAAGGTTATGGTTTAAAATATGGTGTATGGTGAAATAATTTTAATGACCGAAAAGGTAAAATAAAATCATCTTTAAAATTTTCACTAAATAGGCCTACCATATACTTAGGTAGGCTCTAGCTCCCATGTGTGGACTTGATTGTGGCGCTCACTGTACCTAACTATACTACTGTATCTATTCTTTAATAAAAAGTCACTCATTAAGCACCCCTCCAGTTATTTAATAGCCTACCAATTCCTAAACGTTTTAAAAAATTAGGAGCATATGCATTGATTTTCAAAACAATATACAAGTCCTTCGGTTTTAAACCTTGAGAAATTACTCTTACCAACAAACCATTTACAGTATCTGGACGAATATGATTTATAAAAAATTCGCTCTCATTTTTGTCTGTCTCCATACACTTATACACGTTCTGGAAATAAACCTCTCACTCCAAACGTCTAAAATAAAATTATTAACAATAGCTCTTTAGAAATGTCTCAAAATAATTATAAAAGCTCCACCCTCTCTATTATTTTTAATCATAATGCGAGAAAATGACACATGACCTTTAGAAGTTATACATCAATTAAATCTTTATTATCTCGTTTATTAATAAACGCACTTTTCTTAAGTCGCCTATATTTTTATCTACCATTAAATTCAATTATTATTTGCGTGGCTTAAATAAATAAAACATAATTAGAAATGCCAATTCTTTTTATTTTGATTGGTTTTGGTTATTAGCGTAATTAAAAATAATTCTGGTGTGACTGGTCGCACAACACAACTTTCCCTTAACTTAGGGAATTGAAAGTTGTGTTCTGTTCTTGCCACATCAGAATTTTTGGGTCGACATATTTAGTTTCTGTTTACATTATTTTATTTGTCTTTATTGGCCTCGAATGCCATTAGACCACGTCTCTATTTATTACCGAATTACATACGATTTGTTTTTTTTTTTTTATTGTGCCGTAGCTACCGCCAGGGCATACGAATTTAAGATAGAAAAATATTATTTTGTTACCATAGCAACTATTTCTCCTTTCATTCTTATGAAGCGTACAAGAGTAAAGTGTGGTACCCACAATTTTAAGGGCAAAATGAGAATATACATTTTAAAGAGCATCTAAGAAACAATTGATTTTTGAATTTTAATCAAAATTGTTAGTGCGAATTTTTGAGAAAATTGAAAAATACTCAAAAAGTACATCAGTAAAGTACTAATACTCTTTGACCAATTTTGTTCAAAAGCTTCGTGTCACGTCCCGTGGGGGTGCTTAACTTAAATATAAAATTTCAACCTCCTAGCTCATTTTTTTCATACTTTATTTTGAAAGCACACACGTATATTTCCATCAAAATCTCGACATTGAATTTTTGACATGAATACATATATAATTATATATTTCATTCAGTGAATTCTTGACACCCTTCGTTTCAATATTTCTTTGATTAAATTTTTTTTTTTTCATAAGATCTTGTTAACTAAAAGATAGAAAAAGGTTCCAAGGGCTGATGATCGGGATGACCTCACGATTTCTTTACTCACTCCATCATTTAAGAACTCCGCCCTCTCTCTTCTTTGAAATTCACGAAATCCAAAAAATAAAAATATTAATCAAAAAAGAAAAGTGGGAGGAGATATTAACCTACAGATAAAGGGAACGAAGAGATATTAAAGCGTACAAGAAAAAAATTAACATATTAATTTTCTAGTATTAAATATTTTTTATTACTATCCGTGAAAAAAACAATTCGGGGTCTCATTTAATTACAAATGAAATCTTAACAATTTTATTTTCATTTTTATGAATAATTAGACATCATTTTTCAGAGATGATAATGAGACTTGGACTTTATTAATTTTTTTTTTTTTATTGAGAAGTTTAATTATACCTGTCATCAATGACGTATAATTACTGTATATTTCATCTAATTTCAATTCATTCGAGATGTTTTATTAAATTTCTCGGTGAGAGGACAAAAATTTTTTATTTCTTTTAGCCGACATTTCACAAATAAATTACCTTATTTTGTCAACAACACATTACTCCATGAGAGTTTTTAAATCTTATTAATCAAAAATAGAAATTTTTAGTTATTTTTTATTAATAACATTTCAAAAAATCCATCTTCTACTTATACGCTTCATTCATTAGAACATGTGAGATATGCTTCCGACTATTTAAAAGTGGTGATTTCAATGTGAAAGACAGTGAGCGCTCTGGTGGGCCTCAAAAGTGCCAAGACGAGCAATTACAGGAGTTATTGGATAATGACTCATCTCAACACTCAACAGCAATTGGCAAAAGCATTAAAAGTGTCACAAGAAACAATCAGAAGACGTTTGCGAGCAATGGAGAACGACCGGAATAGGCCAAAAGACATGGAAGAGTGATTTTGTTACACGACAATGCGCAGTCTCATACGACAAAACCAGTGAAAGACATGTTAAAATTGCTTGGATGAGACATCCTTTTCTGCACCCGCTATACTCTCCAGACATGGCACTCTCTGACTATCACCTCTTCGCTTCAATCGGACACGCGCTCGCAGAGCAGCAGTTCAGTAAGGAAGTTGAAAAATGGTTCGACGAATGGTTTCCCCACAAAAGACAAGCGGTTTTTGATATTCATGATTTGCCTGAAAGTTTGGCGAAATGTGTAGAAGCTGATGGCCTATATTTGAAAATGAAAAAAAAAAAATCATTTCCCTTGAAAATTACGTGTTACGGAAAAAAACTTTGCATACATTGATATTATATATTTCATCATTGGAACTTGAATATCCTATGGATGCTGACTATTTAAGACAAACGGTATCGAGTTTTTGAAAGAGATGGAATATAGGCTGGAGGTAGGTCCTTCCCCCTCCACCAACACTTCTCAGTCAGATATCGTTAGTCCTCACGCGATCACCAGACCCCTTGAAGTCGTGTTTTAGTTTATACCTTAATAACCTATTTTAGAAAGAAAAAAAAAATTTTTATTGATGCCTTCAAATATTCACCATATACACACAAATTTTATGCTAGGGTTAACAGAGCATCCATGGGTATTTTTTTTTATTTTAAACTATTTACAAAAATCTTTGAAAGTTTTAAAGAAATAGTACGGTATTAAAATTTTTATTACAATATTAAAATAACAATAAACTTTCATTATTATTGGTTATTAAATAATTTAATTAAAATAACATTTTAAATAAAATAAACAATAATTTTTGTTAATTAATGATTTAAATAAAAATTGTTCATAAAATTGGTTATGCTCAGGCGTGGATAAACATATCTAGGACACATCATATTAATTTAATGCCAATAAACATATTTATTAATTCTTAATACACCAAACTAAATATGGTAATAATAAGGATTCTATTATGATATTAAAGAAATTTAATCAACTATACGATTATTTCTATCATAATAGAAATTCCAAGGACTCTTTAAGAAAAGGACACGCTGGTTTTTTTTTATTTATTTATATAAATAAATAAATAAAATATAAAAGGCCCTTTTTTGTTGTTTGTTTGTACTACTCTCTCATTGAGTTTTACTTGACGGAGTCGTTTGATTGAAAAACTTTTTAAGAGTGCAAAAGAGTAGAAGAAATAAATAAATTCTACTCTTGTTTGTCTTAGGGAATTACAAGTCTAGAAAAAAAATTAAAATATATATATATATATATACCCAATATATACACAAGAAAGTAAATTAAATGTAGGCCAAATGAAAAAAATCTGGTGTGACTGGTCGCAGCAGATTTTTTGTGTCGAGATATATTTAGTTTCCGTCAATATATTAGAATTTTTTTTTAACACTTCACACTCATATTCACAGTCTTTTCGGCAACTTAGGCCATTTAAGACTTTGACGATAATTATTTATAATAGGGGGCCTATTTATTTGGTATCCAAATGGCTTAAATAAAATCATCGGACTGCCTGGGTTTCGAACATGCGACGTTCGGTTTAGAACAGAAGAAAGGCACGCCACCAACTACACCAAGCCCGAGGGCATTTTTTTTAACACTCACACTTTTTTCCTATTCACACTCACATTCACAGTCTTTTCGGCAACTTAGGCCATTTAAGACTTTGACGATAACCGTTTTTATTTATAATATCTATTGGGGGTGGTCCAGGCATTTATATTTAAGCCATTTGGTATCCAAATGACAAATAAAATCATCGGACTGCCTGGGGTCCGAACCCGCGACGTTCGGTATAGAAGGTAGGCACCCTACCAACTAGACCAAGCCCGTAGGCGAGGGCATATATTAAAATTAAATTAAAGATATAAAATTTATTAACGTGGGAAAATATTTATATTTTGTTACCATTGCAACCATTTCTCTTTCCTATGAAGTACAAGAAAGCCCTCGGGGCATGGCGTAGAGGTTAGCGTGCTAACCTCATATACCAAACGTCGCGGGTCCGGACCCCAGGCAGTCCGATGATTTTATTTAAGCCAATTGGATACCAAATGGCTTAAATAAGAATGCCTGGACCCCATATATGTATATTTATCAATAACGGATAAAGTCTAAGTTGCCGAAAAGACTGTGTGAATGTGTGTGTGAGTGTGAGTGTGAATGAGAAAAAAGTGTGAATGTTTAAAAAAAAAAAAAGTACAAGAATAAAGTGGTCTTTAAGCAATTTAAAGAACAAATTGAGAATATTCATTTTAAAGAGCATCTAAAAAATAATTGATTTTTGAATTTTAATCAAAATCGTTAGAGCGTATTTTGAGAAAATCAAAAAAAGTGAAAAAGTACATAAGTAAAGTACTAGTACTCTTTGGCCGATTTTGTTCAAAAACCTCGTGTCACGTCCCATGTGGGTACCTAACTTAAATATAAAATTACATTCTCCTAGCTCTTTTCGTTCTTGAGATATTTTGCTCACAGACACACATTTGGGTTTAATGAGGCAATTAGGTTTTTACACAGTTTTATCTTTCAATGTATTATTTATTAGTATAAACACATTATATTATTAAATAACACATTGAAACATGCGTGTGTTAAAACTTAATTTACCTAATTAATTTGTTTGTATAATTATACCAACATTTCAATACATCCCTTAAATAGTAGCCTATATTTATTTAACACCATGTATATATAATAATACAACTTAAGAAATTGAAGATCATAAATCTCTATGGATTGATAAATAAAAGTGAAATACAATTACCAAGCGCCTAACGAAAGCATATTGAGATACTGATGATCGTGTAAAGAGAGATGAAGCTCAATAAAAAATAAATTAAACTAAAATTGGCTGGTCTTTGTGGAAGTCCCACGCTACGCTATTCACCCAGCTATGCGTTAGTAAATAGCTTCTCTCTCCCTCTCCCTCTCCGGCTCTTCTAGGAGAAGGAACGAGGAGCAAAGAGATTTGAGTTACTTTTCTTTGATGCTGACTCACCTAATGGCTCTCTCTACCTGTAAGTCACATGTTGATATAGTTGATCTTATGCTTGATGCCTTAATGTAAAATTTTCTTTTGAATTTTAATAAAAATCGTTTTGAAAAAATCGAAAAAACTGAAAAAGTACATCAGTAAAGTACTAGTACTCTTTGGCCGTTTATGATTAAAAGCTTCGTGTCACGTCCCATGGGGATGCCTAACTTAAATATAAAATTTCACCTTCCTAGCTCTTTTCGTTCTTGAGATATTTTGTTCACAGACATATACACACCCACACAGAGAGACAGACCATGTCACGAAAACCACTTTTTTGAACTCATGGGACCTCAAAACGTGCATATCCATCAAAATCTCATCGAATTTTTGAAATGAATCCAATACTTTCTCTCTCTAGGCTATATATATATTAACATATATATATAGAGGTAAGAGAAAGTAAAAATGTTTTTTTTTTTTTATTAACCCTTTTCGGCTACAGAGGCCATTTAGGGGTGATAAATTTATTTATATATTGAAAATACAAAGTATCGATGGCTACCGGGGAGTGTTCCACACGCTGATTGCCCGGGGTCACCAATCCCGAGCTTTCGCCGTGCTTGGCATCACTTAACCGCAACGATTGTGGTGACTGTTGCTCTTCTCCGTTGCCAGGTCCCCCGGCCCGTAAAAATGGTTGATAAACACAGAATAATCCAAAGAATACGCATATTTAATATAGGCCTATATATAAATATATTCTTTTTTCACTACCTGACTCCCCTTTCAAATAATAGAATAGGACCGCCCGCTCTCTTTCCTCCCTCTCCCCACCCCGCCATGTCTAGCCCAAAGGACACTATTACCCCTCCATTAAAAAAATCATCATTATCAATCTCTTCTCCTTCCCTCCCCTCTCCACCCGCAATTTCCCCGCTTTTCTAATTAGCCAATCAGAGGGGTTAATTTCTTGGCGCCATACTTCCCCTGCCCTGTGGCCTACATGAGATGCTTGGTCACCTCAGTAGCGGGGAGTCCGCGTTAGTGATTAGTGAATCTGTGTCTCTCTTCTCAAGAAAACCGACGCCGGTTCATTTGCCTGGCAGCCATTATGGGGGTTAGTCGCAGCGGCCCTACGCTCCTCGTTTCTCTTCGTTTTACCTAGGTATTTCCAATTGAAAATTACTAATTATTATTTTATTTTAATCTTTAGTGGTCAAATATTTGTAATTAATATAAAATTTGACAATTGCTCATTATGAGTGTCGAACATATATGCTTGCATTCGTTTTTTATTTTCTCTCTGGTTTAATTAGCAAATTTTTTTTACTATTTTTTTGGAATCAAAATTTTTCGTATAGGCTTCGATTAAAATGCACTTGTTTTCCCACGGCTCTACATTTCGTTATTGATAGTTACAAACCCCTCTTACAATTAATGAATATTATTTTACTTAAATCTAAAGAATATTAAATAAATAAATAAATTTATTACGAGCCGCTTAGAGGCCCGAGGCCTCCGTGGCTTGATCCAACAAAACACAATACTAAATAAATATTTTACACAACTAGCACACTAGGACTTGACAGTGATTTTTTAAATATATTCTATTAATGAGAATAAAATATTCTGAACCTTTAATTAACAATTTCCCAGTAAATTTTTTTTTTTTTTTTTTTTAACAATTTCATGGAATCAATTTTTTTTCGATCATTTTGTTCTTGATTATAAATCTCTCTCACCGTAAGTGAATATTATTTTGCATAAAACTAAAGAATATTATTCAAAACCAAGTGAAGATTTCTCTTGTTAAAGAAATACACAACCAACTTGAATATATAGGGAATATGAGTATTTGTTAGTGTTGGTCGAGGGTCCGGTGGCCTGATGCGGTGGGTAGCGGTGCTCCGGTAGAGATCCTGGGTTTGATCCCCGAGGGCCGTAGGTTTTTGACAACAAATAAATATACAAATTTGTTAAACATATCTTTGACTAGTCAAGTCCAAATCGAGGGTATTTATTCATTGAATATTAATATCCTAATTCAAATATATAGATCTCGAAAAATATTAAAATTAAAAAGAAAGTGATTTTCAAAAATATTCTATTAATCTAAATAAAATATTCTGAATCTCATATAGCCTATATACATTTCCAAACCTGTCCATACTTGTTCATACACTGTATGTATGTATCTAGTTAATATTTAAGTGAATGTTATTTAAAATATTTTCCAATTGACTCCATAAGGGAAATTTTATTATTACTTTTTATTAGGAACCGACCGAATATTCGGTTTCGGTTACGGTTTCGGCCAGTTTCGGCCAAAAATCATGGTTTCGGCCGTAGTTTCGGTTTCGGCCAAAAAGTGGCCGAACCTTTCGGCCGGCCGAAACCAGAGTCTGAAAAATGGGATGAGACTCGCATGCAAAAAAAAAAACAAGGTCAAATGATTTGCACTTGAGGGAGAAAAAATTTAGTCTCCCTAAAAAAAGGTAAAAAGATTTTCACGGGAGGGAAAAAAATTCAAAAAAAAAAAAAGTTAAAATGAAAAAAATTTTTATAGGAAATACAAGTTTCGGTTTCGGTTACGGTTTCGGCCGAAACTAAGGTTGAGGCCGAATATTCGGTTTCGGTTTCGGCTGAAAATCTTGTTTCGGTCGGACCCTACTTTTTATATAACTTCCTTTCAACTAAAATAAAGAGGTTCTAAAGAATATATTTATTTTGATTAAAAAATATAATTAACATTAAAAGAATATTCATACACTCTCAAGGGCGGATCCAGAGGTGTTTCCTGGGGGGGGGGGGTAATAATCTGGTGTGACTTGTCGCACAGCACACTATTTTTTCTTAATTTCGGTAATTTAAAGGCCCGTTCTGTACTTGTTTGCCAGAATATAAATACAAATCAAATTTTTAAGTATTAATTTTTAAAAATTTACATTAAAAATTTTTTTTATCTCTCAGTTTAGCCCTACCAAGTTGTTTAAAAATATTCGATCGTACTGATTTGAAATGGTTAATAGCATTCCCTTTTAGAATCAAGCAAATGCCCTTGAATAAACAAACGAGATAAGCGAATTATCAAAATTTGGGAGCGGCAATGCTACTTTATGATTTTCGTTTTGATATAAAACATCATTTTTTACAAAATATTAAATTGTTCCTAATTAAGAATATTTAACCACCCCTCGGGCTTGGTATAGTTGGTAGCGTGCCTAACTTTTCTATACCGAACGTAGCGTTGGATACCAAATGGCTTAAATATCCGAAAAGACAATGTGAATGTGTGTATGAGTGTGAAGGAGAAAACAAAAGTGTTTTTTATAAAAAAAAAAAAAAATATTTAACGACATTTTATTTCGTTTTTATTGGTAGTATTTTTATTATTTTATCATTTTTTTTTTAAATCTGCCTTTACTTAATAATATAATTTATATACTATGTTCGATCTTATTATAAATGTGCTAATTTCGTATCCAATTTCCAATTGTATTTGATTGAATGGATATTACGTGACGTAAGAATTTTCCCCTAAGGCGATTTCTTAAATTAATTGGACTCTTGCTCTACAATTATTATCCGTGTTGTGTTGTGTTGTTGATATACGCAGAAAAAAAAATTCCTTTCACCCCTAGGGCCCAATTTCACTCATTTCCTTGCTCAATAATTTTTTTACTTTCTCTTACCTATGTATATATGTAATATATATATAGAGAGAAAGTATTGGATTCATGTCAAAAATTCGATGTCGAGATTTTGATGGATCTTCACGTTTTGAGGTCCCCTGAATCCAAAAAGTGGTTTTCGCGACATGGTCTGTCTGTGTGTGTGTCTGTGTGTGTGTGTGTGTGTCTGTGAACAAAATATCTCAAGAACGAAAAGAGCTAGGAGGTTGAAATTTTATATTTAAGTTAGACACCCCCATGGGACGTGACACGAAGCTTTTGAACAAAATCGACCAAAAAGTACTAGTACTTTACTGATTCACTTTTTCAGTTTTTTTCGATTTTCTCAAAATTTGCTCCAACGATTTTTTTTTAAATTCAAAAATCAATTATTTTTTAGATTCTCTATAAAATGTATATTCTCATTTTGTGATTGAAATCTTCTGAAGACCACTTTACTCTTGTACTCCATAGAAAAGATAGGAGAAATGGTTGCCATGGTATCAAAATATAAATATTTTCCCATACTTATAAATTTTACATCTTGAATTCAATTGTACCCTACTGTCGGAAACTAAATACATGTCGACACAAAAAATCTGGTGTGACAAGCACAGTACACAACTTTCGATTACCGAAGGTAAGAGAAAGTTGTGTGCTGTGCGCCAGTCACACCAGATTTTTATAATTTAATTAATATATTAGTAAATCTGATCTTTTGGAATTGATTTTCAATGATATCATAGATAACGTATCTCCAGAGCTACTGAAAATCATAAGCTTTAAAGTTCAAACTCACGCATTAACCATTTTTAGTAAAGTTGTTGTTCTTGTTGGTTGGTTGATGCGTCATCATGTTGTTGATGTTGTTGGTCCCGTTTTTTTTTTTTTTTTTTTTTTTTTTTATTTCTTTTTATTGTCATCATCATCATCATTTCCTCCGTAGTCAAACCGGTAATTGTGATCAAGTTCTGGTCCAAAGAGAGACCAGTTTGTGAGCTTCTCGTCTTACGTATCGTCCGTCTGCAAACCTCTCCCTTTCTGATGGAGACAGACAAACAGTCGCGTTTGAAAATATAACATTAGGGTGAATTAATGACTAATAAAAATCAGTATTTAAGAAAAATTTTGCAGTCGCTAATTCATCTAAGATTTTGACGTTTCTATCTCGGTAGATATCATCTTCAGAGTTAAAATAACCAGGTTGTCCATTACTTGTCTTACCATAAGCCAGTCGCTCTACTTCAAAGTTTTGCAGTTTTGAGTCTAAATCATCCAAGATTTTGACGTTTCCATCTCGGTAGATAACATCTTCAGAGCCCAAATACCCAGCTGGTCCATTACTTGTCTTACCATAAGCCAGTCTACTGCAAAGTTTTGCAGTTTTGAGTCTAAATCATCCAAGATTTTGACGTTTCCATCTCGGTAGATAACATCTTCAGAGCCCAAATACCCAGCTGGTCCATTAATTGTTTTACCATAAGCAAGTCGCTCTACTGTAAAGTTTTTAAGTCGCTGAGTCTAAATCATCCAAGATTTTGACGTTTCTATCTCGGTAGATATCATCTTCAGAGTTAAAACACCCAGCTGGTCCATTAATTGTCTTACCATAAACCAGTCGGTCTACTGCAAAGTTTTGCAGCCGCTGAGTCTAATTCAGGGAGCGTACAAGTATTACGTAACGCAATTTGGGGGGAGGGGGGTCTCGTAAAACGTTACCATGCGTTACAAGGGGGGGGGGAGGGGGGGTTGAACAACGCGTTACGTAACTGATATTTTAGCGACTTTTCAGTACTTTAAGATAAAAATGGCCACTTGAGCGTTACGTAAGGGGGTTACGTCTAAGGGGGGTCCTGAAAAATGTTGCGGTGCGTTACATGGAGGGGGAGGGGGGGTCAAAATTGCGTTACGTAATACTTGTACGCTTCCTCATCCAAGGTTTTGACGTTTCTATCTCGGTAGATATCATCTTCAGAGCTAAAATATCCAGCTGATCCATTAATTTGTCTTACCATAAGGCAGTCGATCTACTGCTATTCTTCCTGGCTGTATGTGGCCATTAGAATCTTATGCAACTATTTCTTTAAAAAATCCTCTCGTCTAATTAACTCCAACCTAATTGTTTTTAGAAATTTTGAAACTTTTCCTAAGAAAAAATTCAGATTTTTCCATTTAACATACCAAAATATCATCTTTCTTATCGTTAAATTACAAAAAATACAAACCTGTCTATGTAATAGATAATTGCATAATACCTTAACTTGCTGCTGATGAGTCATCTGACAATAAATGACATACCACTTTCTTCTAAAGGCAATCAAATCAGAGTTTGGTTTTCGTTTCGGAACAGAGAGAAAGAGAGAGAATAAAAAAAAAAAAATCATCAACCAAGAGAAAGTAAAATAGAAAAAAAAAATGGAATGTTAAAAAACAAAAAAAAACTTCAAAGTTTGTACCTAATTGTGTGTGCATGTGTAGAACCCATTACGTTAAAACACTCCAAGGTCTCTCTGATTACTTAATTTTTTTTTAATAGAACTTAATGAAATTTATATTAAATTTTTTTATTTGTTAGTTGGTCCTAATAAGCCTCGTGTTGGGATGCGAGACGCATGACTAAATTATAAATCTAGAACTTTTATTTTACTATAGGTAATTTTTTTAAATGAAAATTTTTAATTAAATTTTTAGGCTAAATATCATTCTAAATATTTATTCTTGACTCATCTTTTTTTTAACCTTAATTATAAAGGAAAAGGTGTGGATACTTTTGATACGAATAGTATGTTGTATATAGACAAACAAGCATGATCATTTCATTTCTAAATATTTATTATTAGGCGCCATTTGAAGGCCATTTCAACTTTTTTTTTTGAGGGCATTTCCTCAGATGATGATGAATCAACTCAACTATAAAATATTATTATTAGAGACCGGATAAAAAAGCATAAAAAAATGGAAAAAAGTGCTTAAAAAGCATAAAAATCTTGACTAAAAAGTTTTAAATAAGCATAAAAAAAGTGGTTGGTGTTAATTTTTATGTATTTATTTTTGTATGTATTTTTTATGTATTTTATTTTGTAGATGCTTTGGCCCAATGGCGCGTGGCTAAACGGGCGAAATAAAAAAAAAAATTAAAAAAAAAATAATAAGCAAAAAAATTGAAAAAAAAAGCATCTCATAAGCAATTTCTACTCATTCTAATGGCGGATACATGGGGGGGGGGGGGTAAAGGATGTAATTAATTTTAATATAAAATTTTAAAAATTAAAAAAAATTTATTTGTATATAGGCCTACCTATATTTTGGTAAACAAATACAGAATGCATCTTTAAATTACCGAAAGTATAAGGCAGTGGCGGATCCAGAGGTGTTTCTGGGGGGGGGGGGGTAATCTGGAGTGACTGGTCGCACAGCGGTAATTTAAAGGCGCATTCTGTACTTGTTTGCCAGAATAAAAATATAAATCAAATTTTTAAGTATTAATTTTTAAAATTTTACATTAAAAATACATTTTTTTTCGAAAAAAAGTATTTTTTTCAAATTTCAGGGGAGTAATTACCCCCTTTACCCCCCCCCCCCCTGTATCCGACCTTGGTGTGAGGCCAGTCTCACCAGATTACCCCCCTGCGAGGGTCCGCCGCAGTAGGGGTCCAGAGGTCCCAGGGGGCTCGAGTCAGAGTAGGGAAGGCGCGATTTGCGCAGTTGCCGAAGGATTTGCTTTACATTTTGCTGAATAATGTTTTAAATTATTTTTAAAAATTGTCTAGCCCTCGGGCTTGGTGTAGTTGGTAGAGCGCCTGCCTTATATACCAAGGGTCGAGGATTCGGATCCCATGGAGTCCGATGATTTTATTTAAGCCACTTGGATACCAAATGACTTAAATAAGAATGCCTGGACCCCCAATAGATATATTTACAAATAACGAGTATTGTTTAAAGTTTTAAATGGCCTAAGTTGCCAAAAAGACTGTGCGGTAGGCCATAGATATATATATATAGGGGGGGGGGCCTAAACTCAAAAATTTTTCTACGGATTTTTTTTTTAAATAAACTAAATTTTTTCGCCCCGCCCTGCGAAAATCATTTTACCTTTTTTTTAGAGACACGATATTTTTGCAGTCTTTTTTAATAAAAAAAAAAAAAAAAAAAATTATAAATATTCTTAAAATAAGTTCAAATAAGCACAAAGGGCAAAAAAGCATGAAAACTCAAAAAAAGCAAAAAAAGCATAAAAAATGCCATCTCAATGCACTTAGTTTTTCCTCATTCGTATAGAAATTAAATATCTAATGGCTGCTTATAAAATTCAGCAATAAGCATTTTGCTTAAAATCCGGTCTCTAATTATTATCATTATTATTATTTTTTTTAAAGTAGTTTGATTTAATATATAATTATGTTCTCTAAATTGCCATAATTTCTTTTTTTTTTGCTTTAATGTTTCCCTTGAACTTTATAACTTAAACAAATCGAACACCTAGTTTTACTTTTTATGGTTGTTGAAAAATGATACTTTTGACGTCATTTTAATATTTCGAATAAAATTTTTTTTGTTTATTTCAACATTTTAAAAGGAGATATCTTGTGGCGACCATTACCCGAGCTAAGGTTGGGACTTATTCCACTTCTTTTATCCCCCCTTTTTCTTTCAAGTATCAGGCGGTGCGACAAACCTTTGTTTTCCCAAAATGCCTCCGATGCCAGAAGATAATTTTATAAACTGGTGGAGATTCAATACAATAGAAATATCAAAGAAATTTATTAATTTAAAGATTTAAACTTTCGACCGTTGGTTCTCGTTGAAACATTTTGTAAATTCAAATTAAATATACAAATTAAACACTAGGTTATTTGTTTTCAAAGGTTTTATTAATTAAAAATTAACACTTGATTACTTGTCAAGCAATTGTCGAAACACGTATCAAGTGTTAATTTTTAATTAATAAAACCTTTGAAACAAATAACCTAGTGTTTAATTTGTATATTTAATTTTAATTTAAAGAAATTATTCTGATATTTTTATTTTGTTGTACATAATATTTACATTTTTACTTTCTCTTACCTATATGTATATATTATGTAGGCTATATATATTGAGATAAAGTATTGGATTCATGTCAAAAATTCGATGTCGAGATTTTGATAGATGTACACGTTTTGAAGTCCCCTGAATCCAAAAAAGTGGTTTTCGCAACATAGTCTGTCTGACTAGTACTTTACTGATGCACTTTTACAGTTTTTTCGATTTTCTCAAAATTTGCTCCAACGATTTTGATTAAAATTCAAAAATCAATAATTTTTTAGATTCTCTTTCAAATGTATATTCTCATTTTTACCAAAGGTAAGAGAAAGTTGTGTGCTATGCAACCAGTCTCACCAGATTTTTTTTAAAAATTTGTTTTAATGTCTTTTTCGGCATCTAAGGCCATTCCCTATTTTTTACTTCTCTTATTTTTCCAATTGTTTTGGTAGCCAAAACAATTAATAAAATCTTTCTCCATTGGGACGGGAAGCAAACCCACGAAGCCACGGGTCATAGGCTTTTGACATCTGATACTATCACGCAAATTTTATATGATGGCTTTAAAAGAGACATAATTCCCCCATTTATCATAAATTTATTACTGGTTGGTTGGCAACCCAAATGACTAATTTTTATTAAGTTGTTCCAATGCGTAATCAGTTATTTGGGAGTAGTAGTAATAGTCTTTAAAGTTTTGACTATTGGGATTCCCTAGTCCGACATTCTCCAATCAAGTAATAGTGATAGTTAATTGAAAATAAGTTAGTTGGTACTTTCAAGTCTATTAACGTTATTTCGGTTGTCTTTTTAAAACTAACACTATTTATTTTTTTTTTTTTATAGTCCACATAAAAATTCCTTCTATTACTCACTGATTTGCAATACATTTTAAAATCACAAATAATTTTTTTTTTTTATATCTAAATTATCTGAAGAAAGCTCGTACAACTCTAAACGCCATTTATACAATTAGACCAGAATAATTATTGATTAATAACTGTGAAAATTTTAATTTTATAGAAATTATCAGGGAGACGTTGCAAATATTTATTTAAAGTAATAGTAATTAAAATACAATATATCCAATGCTTATTTAATGTTTATAGAAAGTTAATGAAAAATATTAATAAAAAAAATAAATAAGTAAATAAATAAAGATGAAATGAATGAATGGAAATTATTCTTCTCTCTCTCTCTCTCTCAACAAACATCTAATTAGAATAAGTGATGACGTCAGCTTTCTTTTCTTTTCTCTGCTTTCCATTTAAGCCTTTATTTATTTTACATTCATTATGGAGTATGTACATGTATGTATATGTATATGTGTTTCCACTTAACACGCTCTCAAACTCAGCTCATTCACCAGGATTAGGACCATATGTCTGGTGGGGGTATTTTTGTTTGCCGCCTCCTAACGGTGTGTCGTCAATGTATTTACTCGAGCAGCCTTGTGTGTGTCAAGATTCACACCTACCTAAATTAGAATATATTTCTTTAACTTTATTTTTTCTACAAAGCCATGGGATAATTTATTTAAGTGGTGGATTACTTGAGCTATTCAATTTATTCCAGGAAAGAGCCCCATTCACTTTCAAACAGGTCGTATGACTTATGAGAGAATCCCATACTCCTGTCAAACAGTAGTTGTTAACTGGACTAAAAGTCAGTTAGCACTTAAAACCTCAACCCAACTAAACCATTTCAAACTTATATGGATATACGAAAGTACGTCGGACTTGTACTATTTCCATGATCAGGATTAGTGGGAACAAAACTTAGGGCCGGTTGCTTCTCTTCTAGTCAACTAGCAAACTTATCCGATCGATAGCAAATCATTGATATACATAGTAAACAAGAACACCCTTAACCTTCACGTTAAAAAGATGATTTTTCACATATAATTAGCTATCTGATGTATAAGAAAATATTTGTGAAGTTATCACCTTAATATTTATAAAAATTAAAATTGCCCACCGACTTGTTGTAGGGGTTAGCTTGCTAATCTCGTATACCAAAAGTCGCGGGTTCCGGGCAGTCCGATGATTTTATTTAAGCCATTTGGATACCAATATGATATTTATATTAATCAATAACGGATATCGTCAAAGTCTTATATGGCCTGAGTTGCCGAAAAGACTGTGAATATGTGTGTGGTGAGTGTGAATGAGAAAAAAAGTGTGAGTGTTAAAAAAAAAATTACAATTAGGCCTAAAATAAATATTAAAAATTAAAATAATTAAGCTAATTAATTTTTTAACAAAAATTTTCAACCCTCATCCCCCCTCCCTTCCTGGCTGAGAGACTCGAGTTGTTGACAACTGTCAATAATAAGGTCTTAAAAGCGAGGGGGTTCGGGTCCCAGGCAATCCGATGAATTTATTTAAATCATTTGTGTACCAAATGGAATAAATAAATATGCCTTGTTGTGTTTCTAATTTCACCCCTTAGTTAAGCCTTATACCGAACTTTGGGTCTTACCCTTCTCAGGGCTAGAGCAGTATCTTCTGATACCAAAGGTTAAGGGTCTTTGCTAATTAACTCCGAATCATATGATTAGCTTAACTAGATATGAAACGGCTTGTAATTCAGCATATCCGAGGGATAGCTAGTTAATTAAAAGTGAAGCCACCGGCTCTTAGTATAAAAAATCTGGTGTGACTGGCGCACAGCACATAACTTTCTCTTACCTCGGTAATCGAAAGTTGTGTACTGTGCTTGTCAAACCAAATTTTTTTGTGTCGACATGTTTTTAGTTTCCGACAGTACGGCACATTCGATTTTCAAAGTGTACAATTTATAAGTATGGGAAAATATTTATATTTTATTACCATGGCAACCATTTCTACTATCTTTCCTATGGAGTACAAGAGTAAAGTGGTCTTCAGAAGATTTCAATCGCAAAATGAGAATATACATTTTATTGAGAATCTAAAAAATAATTGATTTTTGAATTTAAAAAAAATCGTTGGAGCAAATTTTGAGAAAATCGAAAAAAACTGAAAAAGTGCATCAGTAAAGTACTAGTACTCTTTGGTCGATTTTGTTCAAAAGCTTCGTGTCACGTCCCATGGGGGGTGCCTAACTTAAATATAAAATTTTAACCTCATAGCTCTTTTCGTTCTTGAGATATTTTGTTCAGAGACACACAGACACACACACAGAGATAGACCATGTCGCGAAAACCACTTATTTGGACTCAGGGGACCTCAAAACGTGTATATCCATCAAAATCTCGACATCGAATTTTTGACATGAATCCAATACTTTTTCTCTATATATATTAACATATATAGAGGTAAGAGAAAGTAAAAAATTAAGCCACAAGTTGTAACACAACATTTTTTTTCTTTATTTTCGACTGTTGCACTTTTTTTATAGTTATAAATTATTTAGATCACCATAAACAACCTCCTCTTTACGCTCGCCCACCTACTTAAAATCTTTACATATTTTTCCTATTTATCACATCTAAGTGAATTATTTTCCAATAACAAAAAAAAAAAAATATTTTATATTGTGCAAGCCTTGAGTTAGTAGCTAGTTAACCTTGTCATTCCGCTTAATGTAAAACAAAACAAAAAGTAAAAAAAAAAAAAACGTAAAATTAATGAATGATTTCATATTTTTGTTGACACTAATATTCAAATATTCCATTTTTTTCTTCTGTCTCATTAATATATACAGACACCTGTTTTGTATTCTGGTATTTTTTTTTAAGTGACATTTAGAAAATTTATTTATTTATTAAAAAAATAAAAAAAAAAAAAAAAAACCTATGTGGCCTGGGCTTAAAGTATTTACCGCAAAATAATGATTTTATCTTCTTCTTTCTTCGCCGCCGGGGTCGGCGGACATTGGTTTTTGCGACAGGGAAGGAATAGAACAGGCCCGTTGCACGGTCTGACGCCTGTTGAAAATATATTGGTAGAAGGGAAAAGACTGACAAGCAAAGAAGAGAAGTACTATCAGTCCTAGCTAGGGCAGCTCGTGCTCGCCATCCACATACCATCAAGACTTGGGCTACAAAATAAATAATGATTTTTTCAAAGACTATTTAAGAAGTCTACTTTTCAGATTTCCATTTCCAAACTTTTATTTTACAATTACGATAGGCCTTGGTCAATTATTATTTATTTATTTATTTTTTCTGAAAATTAAAAACAGTTTTTTCGTGTTAAATATTTTGATGACATATCATCATGATGACATCGATTGGGAATTTTATAAAACAATTTTTTCCCTTTGGGCATTTAGCCAGAAGATGAGCGAAAAAGAGAGAAATACAAACTGAACCCCACCCGGTAGTTATGATGTCATTTGGCATTACGCGTCTTTACAATTGCCACGGCTGATGTGGTCCTCACACTCTTTTTCTCTCCTTGAGCTTCATCACACAATAAATAAATACATACCTGTGTTCGTGACTCTGACAGGTGACAACCACCACAATAACAACAACAACACGCTTTAACAATCTAATAAATGCATTTCGCTACATTTTGAAAAAAATAATGGGTAACCTATAATCTCTAACGGTAATTTAATATATTATTATTATATTTTTTGTTGTATTAATATAAATATTAGAATTAGAAAGGATTGCAAAATAAATTTTTTATTCATCTTCTAATAACTAATAATTACGATATTTATATA
>JAKCPI010009017.1:0-16419 GCA_023213315.1 Euborellia annulipes
TGAAACCAGAGGTCCACCCAAATTGTTCAAAATTCAAAAATCAATTATTTTTTACATGCTCTTTAAAATGTCTATTTTCATTTTGTCTTAAAAGTGTTTTGAAGTACACTTTACTCTTGTACTTACTTCATAGGAAAGATTTCAGATTTTTCAAATTCACTTTCCTGTTCTTCCTTCCATAGAGCCAATGCTAAATTCCTTTGGGGATTTGCATGTTTTTTTTTTTTTTTTTTTTTTTTTTTTTTAAACATTCACACTTTTTTCTCATTCACACTCACACTCACACACATTCACACAGTCTTTTCGGCAACTCAGGCCATTTAAGACTTTAGACGATAACCGTTATTGATAAATATACATATAGGGGTCCAGGCATTTTTATTTAAGTCATTTGGTATCCAATTGGCTTAAATAAAATCATCGGAGCCTGGGGTCCGAACCCGCGACGTTTGGTATACGAGGTTAGCACGCTAACCTCTACGCCATGCCCCGAGGGCTATTTGCATGTTAATTTCGATTCAAAAGGAGGTCCCCTTTGGAACTTTTTACATATGTAGAAATAAGGATTAGTTCATTAACTAGAGAGCAGGAGGAGGAGTTAGAGATAGGAAATAATGTAATTTCACGGGGTGCCCGTAAATGGCTACGGCCTGAGACCAGTTGGGTTTGAAATTTTCTATTTATTAGCCGTGGGGCTTCGCCTTCTGGGCCCCCCGCCAACTGGTTCGAGCCCGCCTGCGGCGGACCCTCACCTTATCTTATGAAAAAATCTGCTATGATTGGTCGCACAGCACACGACTTTCTCTTATCTTCGGTAATCGAAAGTTGTGTTCTGTACTTTTCACACCAGATTTTTCATGTCGACATACCGTATTTAGTTTCCGCCGATATATTAGAATTCAAGATGTAAAATTTTTATCTTTTCTATGAAATATAAGAGTAAAGTGGCCTTCAGAAGATTTCAATGACAAAATGAGAATATACATTTCAAAGAGCATCTAAAAAATAATTGATTTTTGAATTTTTATCAAAATCGTTGTAGCGAATTTTGAGAAAATGGAAAAAAACTGAAAAAGTACATCAGTAAAGTACTAGTACTCTTTAGTCGATTTTGATTAAAAGCTTATTTTCACTCCAGAGGGAGGTGTTTAACTTAAATATAAAATTTCAACCTCCTTGCTCAATTCCTTCAGGCTTAAAATTGAATACAGACCCTCACACACACAGACAGACCATGTCGCGAAAACCACTTTTTTGGATTCAGGGACCTCAAAACGTGTATATCCATCAAAATCTCGACATCGAATTTTTGACATGAATCCAATACTTTCTCTATATATTAACATATATATAGGTAAGAGAAAGTAATAAAAGATAAATTAATATTTTATTTTATTATGAAAATTGAATCATTGTATTTAAAAAGGATATTTGGAAAAGGATTAAGGGATAAATAAAACAATTATTAAAAAAAAAAATCTTTATTGAATATTTAAATTATGTTGTTGATTGAATAGGATAAAAAATAATAAATAAATATTTCTTTGTTTCAGATGGAAAAAAATCATCGATATTCCGTCATCATCGTCATCAAAGAAACAGGACTTGCGTCATTGGAAATTATTTTTAAAAACTTGCAAAGCAAGTGTTTTAGTTGCATTCACGTCGAGCAAGAAGCCAGTCGATTGACTCTCTGTTCTTCTTCCATTGCGATTCTGTTGATATTAGTGAGAATAAAACATCACACACCCCTCAACTCTTCATTCAAAGGTATTTATTCTTGGCATATTTCATTTTCATTAAGGGTTAACATTCTATTGTTAGAAGATTGTTAGATTTTCTAATATATAAAATTATCTATTATTTTAAATAATGAAATCATTGGGAGAAAAGGGGGTGTGCATTTCCCATTCCAATTAAAATATTATTATTTTTCCTTAAAATAAGTAAAAAAATCTTTTGTCAATATTTTTTATATTTCCTCTTTCTACACACAAACTTAAAAATATATTTAGTAAGAAAAAATAATAATTTGTATCTTTTACAGAGGTGGTGGTTATTGCTGCTAGTGATTGACTTCTCCCTTCATCTTCGACCTTCTCATTCGAGGATCCCTATCTCAGCGTATTTCTGCACTATGTAAGTTCTGACAATCAAATTTTTTCAATATATCATTTCATTCTCTCTCTCTTTTAAAAGCTTTGGCTTACTAACCCTCCCCCCCCCCCTCACCCCGTTATTTTATGATATTTATCCCATATCTATAGAACTCTTCATTTCTAGTCCCGTGCGTCCGATATTTTGCTTTGCTTCAAATGGGGAATTAATATAATTTATATTAGGATTTTTACCTCTATTCATTCAGATAATCGATTATTAAAACATAATAATAAAAATGATTGGTTGCGAATATAATTTATTTAAAAAATAGAATATAAACGAATGTTCAGTCCCTGAATGAAACGCCACCCGCAAAACGCCAACTAGCACAAATTGACCGTTAGAAGGCAAACTCCCAAGACCAGCGCGCATGCTCTGTGAGTAAGCCTTCACCCCTCTATAAAAGGAGCCTCGCTGGCTCTCTGCTCTCATTCTCCGTTCTGCTTTCATTCAACACACAACTACGCAAGTCGCAATCGGGAATCAACACTAAATCAACAACTCTCTTTCTCTCTCCTGCCTTGAGTAACTTACAATTACGTCAAGTCGAAAGCGGGAATCATCATCCTAAACATTCAACTCTCATTCTCCCTCGCCTCGAGCACACTTTCAACGGCGTCGTCGCAAGCGGGAATCAACACTCTCAAGAGCCAAGCAAACTTGCTTCTCTATCAACCATCAACTCTTATCAAGATTCAATCATCAACTAACATCAAGAAGTCATCAAGCATATTTATTTTTGTATTTAAATTCGTTATAATTATTTCAACCTTTTCATCGTTATTAAAATATTATTTTTAAAACAACTCTTTTTTTTGAGAATCACCCGGTATCCTTTCCTGGATCCAACAACGAATGTTACTTACCTTCTGTTAAAAATACTGTATCTTTGTTTTATTATCTATAAAATTAATTAACTTAAATAATTAAATAAAAATTCAATTTTTTTAAATTTTTTTCCTTAATTAATTTGCATATTCCAAAATATAATTTTTTACTTTCAGCAAAGATACTTTATTTTTATATTATAATGTATTATTAATTACGAGTTGAGCTAATGAATAATTGATCTCTTCTCTCATTTCATCCTTTCATTTAAATGTATTTACAAATTAGTGGAATGTTTATGATTTGGGAATCAGGAAGTAATTTTTTTTTATAAATGACTGGCGAATTAAAAATTAAAATCACTTTTATTAATTTAATCTACATAATATTTAACAATATTATATAATAATGCATTTTTTGTTTGCAGATATTCGCATCTCGAATGGATCAAGGACTCGTAAAAACGCTGCCCCGTGGCCTGCCCTTCATGTTCCGAGTACATCGTTAACGAGAAAGAAGACTTCAAATCTTTGTGAGTATAAAATATGCATAAATACTTTAATTTTTTATATAATAATATAAATTATATCTATATTAATAGAATATAGTATATAATTTTTTTATTTTTATTATATAAAAAATATAAAGTAAAGAACAAGAGCAAATTCGGGCTCTCGATAGCAGGTGGGGGAATGGGCGTGGCCTAGCCGTCGCCGCATCAAGACTTCGGCTTGCTTCGGCCTCCTCCGCCTGCGCTCGAGGCTCGGTAGTGGGGATTGAAGCTATATAAGCAATCGCGCATCTCAGGGTGGTTGGTTGGGAGGTGGTGAGGTGGGAGATTATGCATCCAAGATTCTTAATATGTGCTCTATTAGATTTAAGTATATAAAGACTATTTATATGAATTTTAAATGTTTTTTATACTTTAAAAGACTATTTATATGTATTTTAGATGGTTTTTATACTTTTTACTAACTAGTATTGTATTAATAGGAATAAAAAGATTTTTTTTTCTTTTTTATTCCATTCACTAGTAAAAAAGTATGAAAAGTATTTAAAGTATAATATATATGACTTTAAATGTCTTTTCATTCTTTTTAAATGTCATATAAAGTATATTTTTTTCATACTCATTCTGGTTTATTTTCTTTATATGACATTTAATATCTTTTTTTATTCTTCACTATACTTTATTATATGTTGAGATTTCGCTTCTTTTTGATGCTCCTCATTTTCTTGTTGATTTGTTTTAGACGACCTCGCCTCGTCTCGATGCCAAGTGACACATGAAGAGATGCTGTAACAAAAGAAAATATAATTAATTAAATTATATTCTAAATGAATATCTATTTTTTTCCCCCAATTTAAATACTGTTTCTTAATCAAAGTTAATATTCAATTATCTACATATTACAAGTTATATTGAATAAAGATTTTTTTTTAAATAATAGTCTAATTTAACCCAAATTTCCTTTCCTGATTTCTTGAAGAAATATTTTTTTAATCCTAAATAATATTTCAACTCAAATCAAAGCACAAGTATTAATAAAATTTCATTTTTGAGAAGAATTAATAATAATATAATTAAAATTAGCAAACATAAAATAAAGATAATTCCTAATTACTTCTTAAAATTTTTCAACTAGTTTTAATTAATATACGAAAATTTCCCATGAGTTAAATAATAATTTATTAAAAAAATATTTAAATGAAATTAAATGTGAAAACTGTGCCATCAGAACCAATAGACATCATCGTCATCGTTCTCTGGGAGCAAAAAATTGATTTGCAAGTTGAAAACATTTTTTTATTTAAATAAATTATTATTTACTAAAGGGATAAATATTGCCTTAATGTTGATTTAAAAGCAATTATCTTTTTGTTATGTTAGTTAGTTTAAAATATATTATGAGATGATAGCGCTCATCCAGGACTGAATATTTAAATGTTTTATAAGTTTATAACTCCATTTATGAAATAGTATTTTAAAATTATTTTCTTCAACTCACATGTATGTGTTATTATGTTCAGATGACCCTCGACGACTTGGCCGCTGATGACATACGGAGATCCTGAAACAAAGGGAAATTATTTAATTAGTATAAAAGACTTGTAATTTTTTTCTCTCTCTGTTATTCAATTATAAGTTATTGTACATATTTAAATAATTAATAAAGTTTATTTTTTATATGATTGTTTTACTCAACTCCATATTCCTTTCCTTATTAATATACATAATTATAAGTTTGATGATTATTTAAATTAGAATTAAAAAAAAAAAAAAAAAAAAAATTAAAACTTTAGAAAATAAAGAATTACCGTATTTCAATTAGCAAAGCAAGTTATTTGTGAATATTTAAATAGGATTAGATTTGATTTTAATAAGGCCAGGTGTAAATATTTATATTTAAATTAGTAAAAAATAGAAATTACAGAAAATCATAACAAGTTTAAAATAATTTTTTTTTTTCTGTTCAAAAGTATATTCTAAATATCAATAATGGTATATTCTAAGTAGTGAGGGTATCCAGGCAGCCAGAAAAACAATAAAGAAAATTAAATTTGTCTTTATTTATTTCATATACTTTTGTCTACGTTTCGGCCGATATTCCGGCCTTCATCAGGACAAATGTTATTTGCCTCGAGCTTATACAGGCCCTTGGCAACTCCTGACAATGTGTTTGAGTGAACATTCGTCGGATGGCATGACTTCTGGTTCAATAGTGAATTAGTTAAACGCAAGGTAGGTAATATTAACCCTTTGCACTCGAATGTCTCCGTACAGGGGCTAAATGAAAAAAAAAATGTTTTATTTATATTATCAAATCTTGAAGAAATATTTATTATCGAAAATGTCTAATTTATAATATTTAGAAAGAGGGTTGCCATGCTAACAAAATATAAATATTTCCCATGTTTAGAGGTAAATAACTTGAATTCTAATATATTGGTGAAAGTAAATATATATCGAAATAAAAAATTTGGTGTGACAAACAAATAATACCAACTTTCAATTACCGAAGGTAAGGGAAAGTTGTGTGCTGTGCGATCATTCACACCAGACTTTTTTCTAATTTTTTCTACCAAACCGGCAAATTAAATTGTAATATTTTCCCATAAAAATATTTTGATTTTGATTAAATATAAAAAAAAAATTCCGAATTTGCGGGACCCACTTTTTTGGACTCATGGGATCTTAAACCATATTTTGTATGCAAATAATAAATATTATTTAATTAATAGTTGAGGGGTGTGTGATGTTTTATTCTCACTAATATCAACAGAATCGCAATGGAAGAAGAACAGAGAGTCAATCGACTGGCTTCTTGCTCGACGTGAATGCAACTAAAACACTTGCTTTGCTTGCTTCCTGCTCCAGTTTCCAATGACGCAAGTCCTGATTCTTTGATGACGATGATGACGGAATATCGATGATTTTTTTCCTTCTGAAACAAAGAAATATTTATTTATTATTTTAACAACATAATTTAAATATTCAATAAAGATTATTTTTTTTTTTAATAATTGTTTTATTTATCCCTTAATCCTTTCCCAAATATCCTTTTTAAATACAAAGATAATAGAAATCATATGATAGGTTTTTTTTTTTTAGAAAAGTTTAAATTTATCTTTTTTTTTTACTTTCTCTTACCTATGTATATATGTAATATATATATATATATATATATATAGAGAGAAAGTATTGGATTCATGTCAAAAATTCGATTTCGAGATTTTGATGGATCTTCACGTTTTGAGGTCCCCTGAATCCAAAAAAGTGGTTTTCACGACATGGTCTGTCTGTGTGTGTGTGTTCAATTTTAAGCAAGAAGGAATTGAGCAAGGAGGTTCAAATTTATTATATATGTTAGACACTCGCCCTGGAGCGTGAAAATCATCTTTTGATTAATTTTAATTTTAATAAAATGTGAATTCAAAATTTATATCTCTATTTTCTTTATCAGATTTCCTCCCTGAATTTCCTCATCCACCAAAATTCTTAAATTTATGTTAGCATTTTAATATTTAAGTTGTAACTTTAGATCATGAAATGGTTGAGATTCCGTTTTATATTAATATAAACAGATCTTTTACTATTAGCATGAAAAATACTAAAGAGATTGAGTGTTTCCAATCTTATTCCAAAAATTGTAATTATGATATAAAAAAATTAATAATAAAACTGATTTGTCCTTAAAATTAAATTAAAACAAGTTATTTGAGACTTTTATTCAAAAATAAATAGTCGTTTTTATAAGTATTTATTTCAAGATCTAAGGTTAAGATATAAAAATTCCCACAATGGTTATTTATTTTTATAGGCCTTTATATTGAATTATTTTAAATTTTATGATCGATCGATTTCTTTATGAAGAATTAATAAATTATCAATGATATTAAACTATTAGAATTATTTGAAAGTTATTTGAAATGGATAGATTTAATAAGCGCTTTTACGTTATATATGGCAATGAATATTCAGAATACGATTAATTGTGGGTTTTTGTTTATGTGTGAATTTCCGAGGTAGATAAATAAAATTGCGTTATCTGTTATGATGACCAGCGATGAGGCAACCATATGGCGATTTCATTCTGCACAATTTGGAACAGCCAAGGACATCTTCCTCCAGGAATGATGACGACGATTCATAAGTGTATTATTGAGAACGTTGTGTCCATGTAACACCATCAATTTGAGATAGATGGATTAGCATCTGCTTGAGGATTTATATATATAAACATATTTGAATGCGAGCAGGTCTGCAGCTCTGTTCGATGTATCCGCCATGTTGAGTCAACTCCTATTAATGCGTAGTTAGTTCATCAAGCACAAGTTGATGACCACCTCTTATCTCTTAGCCTGGTTTGATTTCTTCTAATGTCATCATTCGCCGCTTGGAGTCAAACAACTCTTTTTGAAATAAAAATTGGCCACATTAATATTTATTTATCATTATGTCAGTTCATTGCATTTGATATTTTGGATTTCCGATAAAAAAATGTATTCTGATTTATTTATAAGAGAATTATTTGTTTTATTTAATTATAAAAGAAAAAAATTAATTTATAAAGGTATGTCATTTATTTTAATTGAATTCTAGTTGGTGTCACTTTCTATCGGTCATTTCATAAACTCTTTTCTAATTTAAATTACGGAGGTTATATTTAAATCCAACTAATCATCATTTATTAAGATTATTCATAATTATTATATCGGTATCAAATAAAAATAAAAATTACATTTTATCAAATGGGATTTATTCCATTACAGAGGTTTAAAATATACTCTCGCATCTCCTATAACGTGAGACAAATATAAAAAAAAAAGTTATTACTTTTCACGTTTGTAAAGATTTCAATAAATCGACTAGCACCCCTCAAAATGCTTTCCCAGGCAGTATTCAAAAATAATATTGACAAACGATTTTTTTACTTATTTTAAGGAAAAATAATAATAATATTTTAATTGGAATGGGAAATGTACACCCCCTTTCCTCCCTCTGGTTTCATTATTTAAAATAATAGATAATTTTTTGCCATCGGGCTTGGTGTAGTTGGCAGCTCGCCTGTAAGGGCGTAAAATGTTTTAAATGGCCTAAGTTGCCGAAAAGACTGAATATGTGTGTGCGAGTGTGAGTGTGAATGAGAAAAAACTTAGAAAATCGAACAATAAAATGTTAGCCCTTCATGAAAATGAAATATGCAAATAATAAATATTATTTAATTAGGAGTTGAGGGGTGTGTGATGTTTTATTCTCACTAATATCAACAGAATCGCAATGGAAGAAGAGCAGAGAGTCAATCGACTGGCTTCTTGCTCGACGTGAATGCAACTAAACATGGGCGTAGCCAGGGGGAGGCAGGGGGGGGCCGTTGCCCCCCCTGGCTGGTCCTAAAAATTAAAAAAAAATATATATATATATATATTTTTCCCATTGGAAATTTTTTTTTAACACCCCAATTCACTACATTAATTTAATTTTTTTTTATTTAAATAAATAATTAATACTCTATGTATATATTAATTGCAAACCCCCTCTCTGTCGCTCTAACGAGGGGTTGGCCCCCCCCCTAACAAGAAGTCTGGCTACGCCCATGCAACTAAAACACTTGCTTTGCAAGTTTTTAAAAATAATTTCCAATGACGCAAGTCCTGTTTCTTTGATGACGATGATGACGGAATATCGATGATGTTTTTCCTTCTGAAACAAGAAATATTTATTTATTATTTTAACAACATAATTTAAATATTCAATAAAGATTATTTTTTTTTTTTAATAATGGTTTTATTTATCCCTTAGTCCTTTCCCAAATATCCTTTTTAAATACAAAGATAATAGAAATCATATGATAGGTTTTTTTTTTTTTTAGAAAAGTTTAAAAAAATATTAATTTATCTTTTTTTTTACTTTCTCTTACCTATGTATATATGTAATATATATATAGAGAGAAAGTATTGGATTCATGTCAAAAATTCGATGTCGAGATTTTGATGGATCTTCACGTTTTGAGGTCCCCTGAATCCAAAAAAGTGGTTTTCACGACATGGTCTGTCTGTGTGTGTGTGTTCAATTTTAATCAAGAAGGAATTGAGCAAGGAGGTTCAAATTTATTATATATGTTAGACACTCGCCCTGGAGCGTGAAAATCATCTTTTGATCAAAAGCGGGCAAAATATACTAGTACTTTACTGATGCACATTTTCAGTTTTTTTAAATTTTCTCAAATTTCCGCTCTAACGATTTTGATTAAAATTCAAAAATCAATTATTTTTTAGATGCTCTTTAAAATGTATATTCTCATTTTGCCATTGAAATCTTCTGAAGACCACTTTACTCTTGTACTTCATAGGAAAGATAGGAGAAATGGTAACAAAATATAAATATTTTCCCATACTTATGAATTTTACATCTTGAAAATCGAAGGTACCACACTGTCGGAACCTAAATACATGTCGACACAAAAAATCTGGTGCGTCACCCACGCCAGATTTTTTTCATAAGAAAGGCGAAGCACGCCGATGGAGGGCGCCGCAGCTAATAAATGCAAAATTTCAAACCTAACCGGTTTGTGACCGTAGCCATCTACCGGCACCCCGTGAAGTTACATTATTACCTATCTCTAACTCCTCCTCCTGCTTTTGTCTCTAGTTAATAAAATAATCCTTATTTCTATATATGTCAAAAGGATATTTTATGGCTGGTGGAATTTGAATTAGGAATGAACGTTGGAAGAAAATGCAGCCAAAATTTTTTCTTTAAAAATACATATTTCACAGTGGCGTTATTTGGTGAGGGCAGGGGGGAATTCGCCCCCCCCCCAAGGGCTCTGATTTTAATAAAATTTTATATTATTCTAAATAAAATACTCCAAAATACATCTACGAGTATACAATCTGTACAAAATTAAACAATTAATTAAATTAAATGTTTTGGCCAAATTTGAGTAGCCATTTGTAAGTAAATTTTATGAAAAAAAAATGTTTGCCCCCCCTCCCCCCAAGAAAAAATTTGCTCCCCAAGAAAAAATTGAAATGACGCCACAGATATTTCAACAGCTGACGTTTCGGCTTTGGATGGCTTGGACCAAAGCTGAAACGTAACAGCTGACGTTTGCTGAAATATTGAATATATATTTAAAAAAAAAAAATTTTGTGTGCATTTTCTTCCAACTTTCATTCCTAATAAATATGTAAAAAGTTCCAAAGGGGACCTCCTTTTGAATCGAAAATAACATGCAAATCCCCAAAGGGATTTAACATTGGCTCTATGGAAGGAAGAGCCGGAAAGTAAATTTGAAATCTTTCCTATGAAGTTCAAAAAGTTTTAAATGGCCTAAGTTGGCGAAAAGACTGTGTATGTGTGTGTGAGTGTGAGTGGTAAAAAAGTGAGTGTTAAAAAAAAAAACTTAAAAAAACTAACAATAAAATGTTAACCCTTCATGAAAATGAAATATGCAAATAATAAATATTATTTAATTAATAGTTGAGGGGTGTGTGATGTTTTATTCTCACTAATATCAACAGAATCGCAATGGAAGAAGAGCAGAGAGTCAATCGACTGGCTTCTTGCTCGACGTGAATGCAACTAAAACACTTGCTTTGCAAGTTTTTAAAAATAATTTCCAATGACGCAAGTCCTGTTTCTTTGATGACGATGATGACGGAATATCGATGATTTTTTTCCTTCTGAAACAAAGAAATATTTATTTATTATTTTTTATCCTATTCAATCAAGAACATAATTTAAATATTCAATAAAGATTATTTTTTTTTAAATAATTGTTTTATTTATCCCGTAATCCTTTCCCTAATATCCTCTTTAAATACAAAAATTCAATTTTCATATTAGAAATCATATGATAGGTTTTTTTTTAGAAAAGCTAAAAAAAATATTATTTTATCTTTTTTTTTCTTTTAGACGAGTTAAAAAATAAAATGCTGCCTGTTTGTTTTTCCAATATTAAATTAATTAAAATTTTGAATATATAAACGTAATTATTCCTTACCGCCCCTTTTTAATCATTAATTAGAAAGGCCTAATAAAAAATTGAGTAATGCTGTATTTGCCTAATGAGAGGGAAAGAGAGGGAGGGAGGCTGAGTTGTTTCTGCTTACATTACACACTCACCCTTAAATAACAAACCCTCTATTAAATAAATCGCTAAAGAGGTTTTGAGGTCCCCTGAATCCATTTAAGTAATTTTTGGAATGATGTCTGTGTCCGTGTGTCTGGGCAAAGTTGTGCCCTCGGCTTAGTCCGACGCTTTATTACTTTCTCTTACCCTATATATGAAATATATAGAGAGAGAAAGTATTGCGATCACGTCAAAAATTCGATGTCGAGATTTTGATGGATATACATGTTTTGAGGTCCCCTGAGTCCAAAAAGTGGTTTTCGCGACATGGTCTGTCTGTGGGTGTGTCTGCGAACAAAATAACTCAAGAACGAAAAGAGCTAGGATATTGAAAGTCGAAGTTCCAAAGAGGCGAAATTAACAAGCAAATCCCTAAAGGGGGCCGCACTAATAAATACGAAATTTCATAGGAATTATAAAGTTTTTTTAAATACATATGTAAAAAGTTCCAAAGGGGACCACCTTTTGAATCGAAATTAACATGCGAATCCCCAAAGGGATTTAGCATTGGCTCTATGCAGTGGCGGTCCCAGGATTTTGTCAAGGGGGGGGCCCAATTTTTTTTTTTTTTTTTTTTTTTTTTTGTTATTCATTTAAGCTCTCTTTCAGCAGCGAAGGCTGTTTAGACCTATTCTATATATTTATTTCACCTGGATTGGGTGCCAATGGCCTAAAATTTATGATGTAGGGAAGGTGAAGAATAGGATGGCGCAAAAAACCGACTAATTTTTTTTTCAATCTCGTATGACAATATT
This sequence comes from Euborellia annulipes, assembly GCA_023213315.1. Classification (NCBI taxonomy): domain Eukaryota; kingdom Metazoa; phylum Arthropoda; class Insecta; order Dermaptera; family Anisolabididae; genus Euborellia; species Euborellia annulipes. Next base: position 12,383 of record JAKCPI010009017.1, read on the forward strand.
TTAGTATATCATGTTTTAAGAGACCTCTCCAAAGATGAGCTCAAAAAAATTTTTTAAGAGTCGATCGAATTCGTCAAAAATACTGTATATTTTTTTTCTTTTTTTAATTTTTTTCTCGTTATGGTCGAATTTTATAGTCGAAAAAAAATAAGTTTCTCAAATTTTCAACTTAAAATATTAATTTTTAAAGGTCCCTCAAATTTTTTTTAGTTTGTCTGCATTTCTTTCGATGTTTTCAAGCGACTTTAAATATTCATATTAAAGATTTAATAAATTCTTATTTTCTTTTAATTAGTGAGATATTTGAGAAAATATAATCAATCGTACCTTAATTTGCAAATTAGCAAGTTATTAAAAAATTATATTTTCAGTCTTTTAATCTTGGCCAAATGCTGTCGTTTCGGGCCCATTTGCCACAAAATAAAAATACAGCCCATGCGCCTACGGAAATTCTCATATACATCTAATGGTATATGCAAATTTTATCATTTATTTTTGTATGAACCAAAATGCATCTATCTAAGAAATATTAACAGTTTATCGTCCTGAACATGGGATCGTTGTGAATCCGAAACGTCGACGATAATTAAATAAAGTTTTTTAATCTCTTGCTGGCTGTCTACATCTATCTAATCCCAATAATTATACTTTCAGTATTCTGTTTTTTTGTTCATCTCGTGGTGTATTTTTGTCGATTATCTTACTAATTAAAAGAAAAAAATTATTAAATATTTAATATGAATTAAATAAAAATAAATTTTGAGCAACCTTTAAAAATTAACCCTTTGCACTCGTATGTCGCCATTTAGGCGACATCCTAATTTCTTTGTAGTTAAATTAAAGCCAAATAATATCATAATATTCATTAAAAACTGTCTGGGATCCGAACCCGCGACCCTTGGAATTCAAGGCTAACACCCTAGGGGGTATGGAAAATTTTTTGAAAATTAGGCATTGAAATTTGCGTTTTTAGCTGTCCTGAGACTTGAAAAATTTATAATTTTTTTGTTTAGTTTTAAAATATTAACTAAAACTTTTGAATTTTTGTTGTCCAATGGGGGGGGCCCGGGCCCCTCTGGGCCCCCCCCCTGGGACCGCTAGTGGCTCTATGGAAGGAAGAACAGGAAAGTGAATCTGAAAAATCTGAAATCTTTCCTATGAAGTTCAAGAGTAAATTGTACTTCAAAACACTTTTAGGGCAAAATGAGAATAGACATTTTATAGAGCATGTAAAAAATAATTGATTTTTGAATTTTAAACAATTTGGGTGGAGCGAGTTTTGAGAAAATCGAAAAAATCTGAAAGAGTACATCAGTAAAGTACTAGTACCTTTTGACCGATTTTGTTCAAAAAACTTATTTTGAGTGTCCGGAGGGGGGGGGGTACCTAACTTAATTTTAAAATTAAAACTTCATAGCTCAATTCCTTCATGCTAAAAAATCGTTACAGACACCAGACCATTTTGCGGGACCCACTTTTGTGGACTCAGGGGACCTCAAAACATAGATTGTATGCAAATTATAAATACCTTTTAATTAGAGAGTTGAGGGGTGTGTGACGTTTTATTCTCACTAATAGAATCGCAATGGAAGAAGAAGCAGAGAGATGAATTCAATCGACTGGCTTCTTGCTCGACGTGAATGCAACTAAAAGACTTGCTTTGCTTCATTTCCAATGACGACACATGGATGTTTTTCCTAATAGCTCCTTCGTCTGAAACAAAGAAATATTTATTTATTAATATTATTTTTTATCTTCTTCTCTCATCATATTTTAAACTAGCCGCGCCGCCCGCCTTCGGCGGGCTTCGCGTCTAGCCAGGGGGGGCTACGCCCCCTGGACCCCCACCAGCTGGCTCGGGCCCGCTTGGGGCGGACCCTGCTTTTTAGGGGGGGCCCCGCCCCCCTTTCTTAATGGGAAACTGCGTGGCGTCTAGACAGGGGGCTACGCCCCCTGGACCCCCCACCAACTGGTTCGGGCCCGCCTGCGGCGGACCCTCGCCTTTCTTAATATGTTCATGTTTTTTTTTTTTTTTTAAAAACATTCACACTTTTTTCTCAATCACACTCACACACACATTCACACAGTCTTTTCGGCAACTTAGGCCATATAAGACTTTGACGATAACCGTTGTAATTAATAAATCAATTTGGGGTTCAGGCATTTTCTATTTAAGCCATCTGGTATCCAAATGGCTTAAATAAAATCATCGGACTGCCTGGGTCCGAACCCGCGACGTTTGGTATAGGAGGTAGGCACGCTACCTACTACGGCAGACCCGGGGGCCTTAACATGTTAATAATTAATTATTATGAAAAGAAAATTATTATTACTAACAACTAAGTATTCCAGTCCAGTGCCTGCTTGAGGATTTGTTTACCTTCAGAGAGTACACAACTGCAAAGAATACTTTAATATTTCTCTATACATTTCCTATGGGAGAAATCGTAACTTTAAGAATTAATAACTCAAAAAGTTATATGAATTTCGGGACCCAAGTATTTTTCCGGGGCTCTACATAACGTCCTCTATAAGAATGCAAAATTTCGTTTCAAAATTCCAATGGGAAGTTGGTCAAACAGAGCGTGACAGACGGACAGACAGACGGACAGACAGACAGACGGACAGACGGACACTCCGTAATTATTATATATAGACAATATTTGTTTGAATATCTAGTATAGTAAAATTCTATTCTATCTTTAGAGGCTTCAAATAGAAAAAGATAACATTTTATAGAAAGATTTCAATAAATCGACTAGCACCCCTCAAAATGCTTTCCCAGGCAGTATTTAAAAATAATATTGACAATTGATTTTTTTACTCATTTTAAGGAAAAATAATAATAATAATATTTTAATTGGATAGGGAAATGTTCACCCTCTTTCCTCCCTCTGGTTTCACTATTAAAAATAATAGATAATTTTATGCCATCGGACTTGGTGTAGTTGGTAGCTCGCCTACCTCGTATACCAAGGGTCGCGGGTTCGGATCCCAGGCTGTCCGGTAGATATATTTACAAATAACGGGTATCGTAAAAAGTTTTAAATGGCGCAAGTTACCGAAAAGACTGTGTGTGTGTGTGTGTGTGTGTGAGTGTGAGTGGGAAAAAAGTGAGTGTTAAAAAAAATAAAGCTTCACTTTAAAAAAAAAACTTCGAACAATCGAACAATAGAATGTTAACCCTTAAAGAAAATGAAATATGCAAATAATAAATACCTTTTAATCAAGAGTTGAGGGGTGTGTGATGTTTTATTCTCACTAATATCAATAGAATCGCAATGGAAGAAGAGCAGAGAGTCAATCGACTGGCTTCTTGCTCGACGTGAATGCAACTAAAACACTTGCTTTGCAAGTTTTTAAAAATAATTTCCAATGACGCAAGTCCTGATTCTTTGATGACGATGATGACGGAATATCGATGATTTTTTTCCTTCTGAAACAAAGAAATATTTATTTATTATTTTTTATCCTATTTAATCAACAACATAATTTAAATATTCAATAAAGGTTAATTTTTTTAAATAATTGTTTTATTTATCCCTTAATCATTTCTCAAATATCCTTTTTAAATACAAAAATTCAATTTTAATAATAGAAATCATATGCCCAGTTTTTTTAGAAAAGTTAAAAAAAAATATTCATTTATCTTTTTTTTTTTACTTTTAGACGAGTTAAAAAATAAAATTTATTTTTCCAATATTAAATTAATTAAAATTTAGAATATATAAACGTAATTATTCCTTTCCGCCCCTTTTTAATCATCAATTAGAAAGGCCTAATAAAAAATTGAGTAATGCTGTATTTACGAGAGATTTGAGAGAGAAAGAGAGAGGGAGGGAGGCTGAGTTGTTTCTGCTTAAATTTTTAAGACTTTTTTTTTTTTTTAACCCTTTTCGGCTACAGAGGCCATTTAGGGGTTATTTCTTTATTAGTATATTTTTTAAATTACAAGTACCGATGGCTACCGGGGGGCGTTCCACACGCTGATTGCTCGGGGTCACCAATCCTGAACTTTCGCCGCACTCGGCATCACT
>JAKCPI010009021.1:0-12589 GCA_023213315.1 Euborellia annulipes
GTTTTGACATTGTATCCTATTCACCAAGATCCCGATCAACGAAACTTTAAACATTCTAAAAACAAAACACAGAATCCCACCCGAAACCATTTCATTAATCAAACACTGCACCTCAAACACATACTTCACTTTCAACAACCAATTCTACAAACAGGTCCAGGGGGCACCAATGGGCTCTCCTCTCTCACCGGTGTTGGCCAATATTTTCATGGAAGACTTTGAAAACAAAGCTTTAAACACCGCTCAACACAAACCGACCTGCTGGTTACGATACGTGGACGACACATTCGTTATCTGGCCTCATGGCAAAAACCACCTGGACAGCTTCCTAAATCATCTAAATAGAATACATCCCCAGATCCAGTTCACATTAGAAATCGAGAAAGACTTCTCTCTCCCATTCTTAGACGTCCTGATCACCAAGAACTCAGACGAAGGTTTCTCACACACAGTATACAGAAAACCAACCCACACAAATCGGTATCTAAATGCCGGTTCCCACCATCACCCAGCACAATTAAATTCAGTAATACGCACCCTAGTAACACGATCCCTCAGACTAACCGACAATCAAAACAGCGGCGTAACCAGCCTTTGAGGGCGGGGGGGCGAAGCTCAACTAGGGCGCCGATTTTCCAGGGGGCTCCGCCCCTGGACCCCTTGCTCGCCTTCGGCGAGCAATTGCCGCCTTCGGCGGGCAAATTTCTTGCATCCTGTAATTTTCTCAGCGAATTTGTTTATATTTACATGTTTTTTAATGACACCTGTATGATTTTGTTTTGATTTTTCTTTGATTTTACGAAAAATGTCGTTTTCTTCTGTGATTATTTCAAAAACTATTCAGTTTTCGGGAAAATATCAAAGAATAAAAACTTTTTTAAAATAGAGTATTTTATTTCGACGGGCATGCAAATGAAATTTTATTTAAAAATTGCTAGACATTCGTTCATTCATTCACTAAATCTCGGGCGGGAATGGGCGGGTCTGAAAAAATTCCGGGCGGGCTAGGGCGGGCCTGAAGAATGGTAAAAGCCCTTTCATTTTGAGAAAATCGAAAAAAACTGAAAAACTACATCAGTAAAATACTAGTACTTGTTGGCCGATTTTGATTAAAAGCTTATTTTCACGGTCCCGGGGGGTGTTTAACTTAAATATAACATTTCAGTCTCATAGCTCAATGGGTCGTTTTGATAACTTACCTACCCCAACATTAAAATAGCCTCCCTATGGGGAAATACATGGTGTTTGTCCTTCAACATTAAAATAGCTGAAGGACAAACACCATGTATTTCCCCATAGGGAGGCTATTTTAATGTTGGGGTAGGTAAGTTATCAAAACGACCCATTCCTTCATGCTTAAAAAAATTTTGAATTTCAAAAATTAAATATTAAGGCTTATACGAATCCTGAGTAAATCTCCACAGCCATAAAACATCAAATTAAGGCTTATATATGGCAAAATAAAACAAATTTTCAATTATAAAGCCTCTATATACGTTATTTATTATTTTTGGAATTAAATGCATTTAAAATAGTAGAATTCAAGTTTTAATATAATTTTAAAAGAAAACAATCAATTTTTTAAGACAATCGATGAAAAGAATATGATAAAATCACATTCCCTGGGCTATATCTTAGAGGCCGTAGGGCGCCTATGCCGGTTTCGGGGGGCGCCAAGGGCTCAATCGCCTGGGGCGGGGGGGCTCGAGCCCCCCCTCGCCCCCCCCCCTGGTTACGCCACTGAATCAAAACCGACAAAATGAAATACATAAACTAACCGAGGCACTAACCCAAAACGGGTACAACAAACACCAGGTACTTAAACACATACACAATGAGGCTTCATCCTTAAAATTGAACACACACCCACCCACCCACCCACCCACACACCCACACACCCACAGACAGACCATGTCGCGAAAACCACTTTTTTGGATTCAGGGGACCTCAAAACGTGAAGATCCATCAAAATCTCGACATCGAATTTTTGACATGAATCCGATACTTTCTCTCTATATATATATTACATATATACATAGGTAAGAGAAAGTAAAAATTGGTAAATCGTTGTGTAAATTTTGCATAAAATCGAGTTTAATTTGTCCATTAAAAAAAAAATTAATTTTTGAGGAGGCACTTTTTTTTTGAAAGATCAAAATAATTCAGTTCTTGGTTATGGATCTATATATTTTTTCTCTTTATATCTTACTAGACGCAAAGCCCCGCCTTCGGCGGGGCTTTCCATCTAGGCCGGGGCTGCGCCCCTGGACCCCCTTGCTCGCCTACTTATATACATACCGGTACATACATTTTCCCTTTTCATTTTTATATGTAGAGATTATTTTAGCGGTTAATTATTCATGAACTTAAGATTTTTTGTGAATCATATCCTTTCCGGGACTCTCCCGGTACACAGACAAAAAATTTACGCCCATATTTTAGAATTCAAAATGTAAATAAATAAAAAAAATCGTAAACATGGGTAAATATTTATATTTTGTTACCATGGCGCTATTCCTGAGGCCTGATTGGTTGTTTCACACATCGGACACGGTCTTAGCCTTTTATATATAAGTATGATATTTCTCCATAAGGACAACATTTTGATAAGCTATGTATAAACAAACAAAAAAATATATAAAAAATTTCAAATCGAGATGTAACATTTGAAAATTTTGTATAGCATCAACGTTCTCAATTTTAAATTCTACATCTCTTAAAATTAAATAATTTATGGCTGCAAACTCTTGCTTATCGGGTTCACTACTCGCTCTAAAGCAAATTATAATTTATAATTATTTTATAAATATTTTTTCCTCTTTCTTTCATTTTATTAAGAAAATTACCTTTCGATAATTATCACCAGATATGGAATAATTCCATATTATAAAATAATAAAACTTATCTGAAACTTTAATGAGTATACTTATATAATTAAGCATTTAATCGTGTTAGTATCTTTTAATTCATCAATGAATATTCATTAGACACTAAAAATGTCACGAAAGCAAAAAAAATGGATACATTTATTAATTCTTTTTTTTTTGTGACTCTCAAAATGATATAAAATTTGATTTTTATCATTTAGGCCTACATTAATAAAAGTGTGATGAGAATTTTACATTTCTATTGTAATTTTAAATTCATTTACACTCTTCTGAATATTTTTTAATTATTAATTGAATTCTAAAATTTCTACATTATTATGTATTCTTTTTTTTTTTGCATGAACAGCCAAAAATCTGGATGCTTAATGAAAATTCGGGTCAAATTTTACTTTCTCTTACCTATATATATATATATTTATATATAGAGAGATATTGGATCACCTTTTTTCCAGAATAGCTTAGTTCTAATAAATTTTAATGAAATTGAAAAGAAAAAGTAAATTATAAAATAGAAAAATCTGGTGTGACTGGCGCACAGCACACAACTTTCTCTTACCTTCGGTAATCGAAAGTTGTGTACTGTGCTTGTCACACCAGATTTTTTGTGTCGACATATATTTAGTTCCCGACAGTAAGGAACATATGAATTCAGATGTAAAATTTATAAGTATGGGAAAATATTTATATTTTGTTACCATGGCAACCATTTCTCCTATCTTCCCTATGAAATACAAGAGTAAAGTGGTCTTCAGAAGATTTCAATCTCAAAATGAGAATATACATTTTAAAGAGCATCTAAAAAATAATTGATTTTTGAATTTAAAAAAAAATCGTTGGAGCAAATTTTGAGAAAATCGAAAAAAACTGAAAAAGTACATCAGTAAAGTACTAGTAATCTTTGGCCGATTTTGATTAAAAGCTTATTTTTCCGGTCCCGGGGGGTGTTTAAGTTAAATATAGAATTTCAACCTCGTAGCTCAATTCCTTCATGCTTAAAATTGAACACACACACACACACCCACCCACCCACCCACCCACACACACACACACACAGACAGACCATGTCGCGAAAACCACTTTTTTGGATTCAGGGGACCTCAAAACGTGAAGATCCATCAAAATCTCGACATCGAATTTTTGACATGAATCCAATACTTTCTCTCTATATATATATTACATATATACATAGGTAAGAGAAAGTAAAAAAATGGAAATTTTATAGAAATTCAAGTAATAAGATTTGCAAATAATCATAAATTTTTCCCTAATTTAAAAGTCTAGTAGGAGTTTGTTTTTTAACGCTTCTTTATTGTATATATTCATAATCTGGTTGTAAACTCTCCTGTTTATGTTGATTTCTCTTAGCATTAAACTTAAAATCAGCTGAATCAATTTATGCTTCCAATATATATAATAAATATTTTTAAACTAACTATAGTACTGTAGTTAGGTTCTCTTAGCGCTTAGCATAAACCCCTGAGGTCAAATCCCAGCCGGTAGCCCCCATCCTCTTGTGGTTAGTAAATTGCTGCTAGTCTCTTGCCACGGAGGTAAATCAGATTGAATAATGAGTGAAGCCCCAACTGAGACTATATTCGAATTGCTTGTCCACTTCTCGTTCCCTATTACCGACTAATCAAATTCAAATTTAAATCAATTTTTGGTCTATTGTATAAAGAAATTTTCATTAATTTTAAAAATTTATATGTATAAATATTAATTCAATTTTATTCTTTTCAGATAAACCAAAAAATTTTCGAATCGCTACAAGTCTAGAATCTTTGAGATATCAAGATAAGATTTAGAAGATTTGAAAAATTTCTCTAAGTGAGTGAAATTATTGATTATATGGCATTCATTTTTGTTAATTAATTGAGACACAAATCAACATGGTTGAGACATTTACAATTGTGTATGCCCATTATAACTTGGGGAGGGTATATATTTTCAGACATTAACCTGGCCCTGAAGATGGTCCTATAAACGACCGAAACGTCGGCCCTGGTTGACAATAAAGTGAAATATAAACTAGCTGTTTTGCTTATTCTTTCTACCTAATTTGAATAATGGGTATTAATTGTTTCGAAACAATCCTGTCATTAACTTATTTAGTTTCAAATAAATATAAAATTTGTTAATTAAAAAAATATTTCTTCCCGTAATAATATTATTATTGTATAATTTCTCACCTGATTATAGTGAGCGAAGTCAGATTTTGATAGAAATTGTTGTATTACATATTAATACATTTTATAAAGCAAATTGTATATATGCCTCGACCCCAATATAAATATATATAAAAGAAAGAGTGTGGATGCAGTCCAAAAATTAAATTAACAAAAACGCTACCTGGTAGTTTCTTTCTTGGAAAAGATTTACGGATGGTATGTATATATAATCAAAAAATTATTAAAATTTTTAATAATTTATTAGTTCTTGACAGATGCATTACTGTTTCGACCAAACTCAACTGATAACTCATGTGATACACGATTGGCTTTAAATATTTTTAATGAAATTTGCCTGTATATGTATACTATCATACTAGAACTATCTTATTGTTATAACCCAGTTTTTAGACATTTTTTTATTATTTCTATTCAAATATTATGTGTGGATGTCTTATGTTCTGAAGATGGCTGTTGAGTTGGGCCGAAACAGTAATGTATCTGTCAAGAACTAATTATTAAAAATTTTAATAATTTTTTGATTATATCGTCGCTTGCAACACGTAGTGACGTATCTCAAAAAAATTAAAAATTGATATACAACGGGTATGGCCGAGTCCTGGGGTTCTTTACATTATCACAAAGTGACCAATCTGTATTTCCATGTTTTTTCGTATTATTTAGGTTTTTTGGTTTTGCTTTTCTATCTATACATTTAATATAACAACACGAACTATAAACAGCTCTCCTGAAAAATGATAAATATTGAGATACGCCCCTACGTGTTTCAGGCGACGATATATATGTCGTAGACAGATCGTGAAATTAGACAGTTCATGAACTGTCTAGACATTTCATGAACTGCAGCCAGATCGTGTAATGGTCAAACAGTTACATGATCTGGCTAAAAATTTTAGACAGTTCATGAAATGCAATTGGGCCTTAGACAGATCGTGTAATGCTCGAGAATTACATGAAATGTCTAAATTTTTTAGGCAGTTCATGAACTGCCTAACAGCAGTTTTGCCGATCGTGTACTGTTTGTAAAGCAAATAAAGATCTCGAAAAAGTCAATTTTTTCAATATTTCTCGTACCTCTATATATATGTTAATATATATAGAGAGAGAAAGTATTGGTTTCATGTCAAAAATTCGATGTCGAGATTTTGATGGATCTTCACGTTTTGAGGTCCCCTGAATCCAAAAAAGTGATTTTCGCGACATGGTCTGTCTGTCTGTGTGTCTGTGTGTGTGTGTGTGTGTCTGTGAACAAAATATCTCAAGAACAAAAAGAGCTAGGAAGTTGAAATTTTATATTTAAGTTAGGCACCGCCATGGGACGTGACACGAAGCTTTTGAACAAAATCAGCCAAAAAGTACTAGTACTTTACTGATGCACTTTTTCAGTTTTTTTTCGATTTTCTCAAAATTTGCTCCAACGATTTTTTTTAAAATTCAAAAATCAATTATTTTTTAGATTCTCTATAAAATGTATATTCTCATTTTGTGATTGAAATCTTCTGAAGACCACTTTACTCTTGTTCTTCATAGGAAAGATAGGAATTTCTCCTATGGTTGCTATGGTAACAAAATATAAATATTTTTTCCATACTTATAAATTTTACATCTTGAAAATCGAATGTACCGTACTGTCGGAAACTAAATACATGTCGACACAAAAAATCTGGTGAGACAAGCACAGTACACAACTTTCGATTACCGAAGGTAAGAGAAAGTTGTGTGCTGTGCGCCAGTCACACCAGATTTTTTTTGTTTTGCAGACCATTTGGCGCCCCTTTGTGAGTAGCGCCCGTGGCATGATGACCACCCTTGCCCCCCCCCCCCCCCCCCCCTTCGCTACGCCACTGTATACATACCATCCGTAAATCTTGTCCAAGAAAGAAACTACCAGATAGCGTTATTCTAAATATATATATATATATATATATATATATATATATATATATATATTCATAATAATGGTTATCGTACAAAGTCTTATATGGCCTAAGATGCCGAAAAGCCTGTGTGTATGTGTGTGGGAATGTGAGTGTGAATGGGAAAAAAAGTGTGTTTAAAAAAAAAAAATTATATACAGGTAGGTGAAGAAAATAGATTTTCTTCGCCTTCCTGTAAATTAAATGGCCTTCCTCCATACGATTATAAAATTTATATTCTTTTTAAAAATTCACCATCTTTGGGCTGAACACAGTTGCAGGGTGTTTATCTCTTGTGCTATATGGGTCGTAGGTTCGATTCCCGAAAAAATTTATTTCACTTGCTACTCAATCAAGGGACTGTTTCTAGATAACCGAAAAAAAAATTCTGCCGAACTGTTACTTGCCCAGCCTGGAAGTATAACAACCGACCGAATGATTCTTTCCTTTAAAATTTCAAAAACTTTCCTACACAATTATGTCCATTCAGATATATAATAAACCTTCATTAAGATATCTATATCTAGTTTGATATTCCTTCCAAATTGGTTTTGATTTTTTTTTTATTACATTCAAAAGTAATTTATTAGATTGGCTCTCTCTCACTTTCTTTTGATATTTCGATGCGTTGACAGAAGCTAAGTCTCTCATTAAAAGCGTGATAAATAAAGCCAAAGTGTTATTGATAAGCAAAGGTAAAAGGAATGTCTGTCGGGTCACATACAATAAAGAATATATCAGATTTGATGAGATCTTTATAACTTATGGGGACTTGAATCGTAAAAAAACTCAAATGTTTTTTTTTTTTTAAACACCCTTGTATATATGTAGAACCCTCGCTATCATCAATCACAAGTAGAGAGGCCCCTTTTTTAAGTCTTTACAGCTCACAGGTGCATTTGAGGCTAGGTTAGAGGGAATAGAAGCCAATTCACCCTCGTAAAAGATAGCCAATTTGATAAAGAGGGGTGGGGGAAAATAAAAAAAATACTCGACACCGACGATTATTCTTAACTTTGTGAAGTAGTTTCCGGTTTGGTTGATAATATATATTGTTATAAAAGGCATTTTATATTCCCTCTATTGTGTGAAGGAATGGATAAATGGTGATAGAGTTAGGAAAATCTCATATTCTAAATCTCTTATCTTAAAAAAAAGCAAAGAAAAGTAATTTTCACTTGTCTCTTTTTTTTTGGAATACAATACATTTTTACTTTCTCTTACCTATCTATATATGCAATATATATATATATATATCGACGTTCTAATTAGTAATGCGCCTAACTCCATTTTTGTTTATTTTTCAGAAGAGCCAAAAAACATTTCATTGTCATTGTTAGAGCCACTGTTAACACTTTTTGAACTGAAAAATTTGAATTACGCTCTTACCCAGTTCAGGGCATAAGGAGAATGATATTTTTCAACAGAAAATACAAAGAAATGATTTTCGAAAACAAGTGGAGTTAGACACTTTTCTACTGGGAGGGACAATATTAAGTCCCACCCATGCGTTTTCTATTTGTGATTATTTCATTGTTTTTAAAAAAATATTATATATTTTTTTAATAGAAACCTTCATGGTCCAAACTTAGAAAATTTCCAATAAAGATTTTCATTTTCTTTTAAAAAAACAATGAAATAATCACAAGTAGAAAACGTATGGGTGGGACTTAATATTGTCCCTCACTGTACACACATTGGTACTATGCAGCATTGTTTCGGGACAGTTATACTAGACTTTTACTATACTTTGTTGCGTGTTCGCATCTTCGAAGTATGGGGCAGGATGCACTATAAAAATCAGATGGCAACGACCCAAGAAAATGCTGAATTTTATTAAAAAGGAAAATCATAATCATTCACTGATATAGAAATGAACTCTTTTTTTGGGAGATAATACTGTTAAATTATGATTGAGAAGGGTTGTTAATAATTAAACTTGGAGATGATTATCAGCCCAATTTATTTAGATCGACTCTTTCCTCTGTAAGTCAACTTTTCGGAATACTAACGACTCCTTCTTCAGGACCGAGGTGAATAATTAAATTTGCTCTTATAATTAATGCGGGGTGAGTAATTAAATTTGCCCTTAATATTAATTATTGATTATTGACCCCGCATCGTCCTTAAGGGGTCGTTAATACTCCGAAACTTTGACTTAAAGCGGGAGGAGTCGATCTAAGTAAATTGGCCTGATAATTATCTCCAAGTTTAATTATTAACAACCTTCTCAATCATATTATTCACCAGGCGGTTTTCCACCTTAAACTGTTAAAAATGGAAGGGTGGGTTTAAGAAATAGTTCTGCCTGAGAACGATTGCATTATGAAAATTCAATCCTATCTCAGACAGGCTCCATTTCCTTGCCAATGTTGAATCTTCGAAAAGTTGCGCAACTAAGTATCACATTCCTGAAGGGACCTTTGTATCGCGAAAGTCGTGGAACACGAGAAAAATCAGGAATGAAAGTTAGAAGAAAACGCAGCCAAAATATTTTCTTTAAAAATATATTTTAACAGCTGACGTTTCGGCTTTGGTTAAAGCCATCCTCGGAGCTATAAACAACGAAACATTTTCTTTTATAAATATAGTTTAACAATCATTTTTAAAATTTTTACAGAATATCATACCTGTTATTGGTCATTATGTATATATATTTTGAATTGTATTTGGTGTTAATTTAGGATATAATATCATTATTTTTTTTTCCTGATGTTATATCCTAAATTAATACCAAATACACATAATGACCAATAACAGTATGGTATGATTTTATTCTAAATTTCATTCAAAATTTTAAAAATGATTGTTAAACTATATTTATAAAAGAAAATGTTTCGTTGTTTATAGCTCCGAGGATGGCTTTGATCAAAGCCGAAATGTAAGCTGTTAAGATATATTTTTAAAGAAAAAATTTTGGCTGCGTTTTCTTCTAACTTTTATTCCTGATAGAAATTCCACCAGCCATGAAATAGTCATATATACTAACGAGAAAAATATCGCGGAACAACCTGATACCTGACCCGAGAGATTTTTCAAGAATTTATCCATTGATATGTACTAGCCTTTACCCATGTTTGATAACTGAAAATTGAATATTTCTTAATGATTTGAAATTTGTACGCTATTTATTTTTATACTAATTTCATTTTCTTCCCTATAATATATTTTAATAACAAAACATTAAATATTTATTTAATAGAAAAAATTACTTATAATTTGAACGATCTTAAGTGATTCTTCTCCCCATAATTATAAAAAAATTCTACCGCCTACCTACACTTGGAAGTTGTAAGGGCAGGAGGGGAATAATTAGAGACGAGGGTCTTGGAGAGCACCGCCGTTAATTATTATGATCTCCATTTATTATCTATAATTTTCTTTAAAAATATTAGATCAAAAATATTTTAACAAGCCTTTTTAAATATTCAATTTTTTGTAATAGTTGAATAATAAACGATAAATTTCATATATCCAGAACAGAGATTTGTGTTGGCGCATAACAATAAATCATTTTCTGTAGACATCAAAATTTATTTATTTCCCAAGTAATTAAAAAGCCAAACGTTTGGCAATTAGTTAGGCCCCTTTCACATCCATTAATTTTTAAAAGGTGCGAATTCTTCGCCTAGCAAAAAAAAGGATGGATCCCTCTGGTTAATTTTTTTTGTTACCTTTCATTTGGTTTGGAATTATTTAAGAAATCTATCTTAACGCCCAAAAAGTCGGTTAATCTTTACTATAAAGTTCGCTCCAACCAGAGAGCGCTGGCTTACATTTGACTAGTTCTTTTTTTGACATTAGCTCTTCGTTCATGGGGGTGGGGGGTAAAGGGGGAATTACCCCCTTCCCCCCAGATTTGAGAAAAATATTTTTTTATGAGAATAAAATTTTATTTTTAAAAATTAATAATTAAAAATTTGATTTGTATTGTGTGGGAACAGTAACACCAGATAACCCCCCCCCCCCGAGTAACTCCTCTGGATCTGCTCTTGCTCACAGCAAACTTAGTACCTGGCAAAATCAAAGGAAAGAATTTGTATTAATATTTGTAGAAATTTTTGTATGAATAAAATTGTAAAATAACTTTTTAATTTTTTTACTTTCTCTTACCTATATATGTTAATATGTAGAGATGAAGTAGTGAATTCATGTCAAAAATTCTATGTCGAGTTTTTGATGGAAGGTCCCCTGAATCCAAAAAAGTGGTTTTCGCGACATGGTCTGTCTGTGATCAAAATATTATCAAAATAGCTAGGAGATTGAAATTTTATATTTAAATTAGGCACCCTCCTAGGGCGTGAAAATAAGCTTTTAATCAAAATCGCCCAAAGGGTACTAGTATTTTACTGATGTACTTTTTCACTTTTTTTCGATTTTCTCAAAATTCGCTACAACGATTTTGATTAAAATTCAAAAATCAATTATTTTTTAGATGCTCTTTAAAATATATATTCTCATTTTGTCATTGAAATTTTCTAAACACCACTTTACTCTTGTACTTCATAGGAAAGATAGAAATGTTTTCTATGGTAACAAAATATAAATATTTTCCCATACTATATGTCGTCAGAAAAAAAATTGGTGTGACAAGCACAGAACATAACTTTCGATTACCGAAGGTAAGAGAAAGTTGTGTCCTGGGCGACCAGCACACCAGATTTTTTAAACTGCCACCCAACTCTAGCGAGCGTTTGGCGAAACACTGACGACAATCGCAATGCATCCTGGGAACCCAGTGAGCCAGCCAGTTCAACCGCCATCCACTTTCCCTCGTTTATTCTATTAAAACAATTATAAAATTGTAAGTTTATTTCTTAATTTCGTTCTGATAATATTCCAGTTTTATTTCATTGAACATATATATTGTGTTGTGTGAATGTGTTCTCGAATTTATCAACGCTTTCAATATTCAACATTCTCTGTAGAGGCTGCTCTTCTATCAAGAAAATAAGTGAGTAGATTATCATACAAGATTTATTATACATTTTTCAAAATCATTTGATCAAATGTTTATTACATTATTTATTTAATTATACATATCCCACTTTAAAGTATATTATATTATTTTAAAATGGCATTCGTAAAATTTCGTTTACCCAAAATGGTGTCCATTTACCACCGCCATTTCACCTCCTATTCACAAAAAAGTCACCTATATTTATATTTTTTCCCCTTAAACACATTTTGAACTTGAACCTTGAACTCACTAAGCTTAAAAAAAAAAAAAAAAAATTTCAAATAAATGCCAGATTGCCTTTCTAAAAAATATTTCCAAAAATTTAATCTCGGGAAAATCGCTTCATTCTAGAAAGTTCTCGAATTGGGTTTAAAAATAAAATACATCTCGAGCAAATAAACGAAGATCCTGATAGATATTACAAATAAACAAATAATCAAATAGGTAGAAAGAATGAGCAAGTAGTTATATTTCAAAACTAAAGCCGACGTTTCGGTCACATTTGGGACCATGTTCAAGACCAGTTTAATCTCTGAAAATATATATAATCCTCGCCAAGTTATAATGGGAATACACAATTGTACATAGCTCAATCATGATAATAATAAAATTTGAGGCATTATCATGATTGAGCTA